>VNJR01001383.1:0-189425 GCA_008042585.1 Drosophila punjabiensis
CAAGTGCTCATGCTGACGCCGGGAGCGAGTGGATCTGTTGGACGCCGTTCCGCCTGTGGGAGCTCCATTCACCTGAAGCGGCGTCTGTTGCTTGGGTACGGCGCCGGTTGCTCCGCCCACGGAGTTGTTATTGTTGCTGCTGGCGTGGTCAGCAGCCTGCTTCATAGGCGGCGCCATTATAAAAACATACGGAATAATAACTAATATAGAATGTAGCGCACGGTAAAAAACTAGGAAATTTTTATATAGTTTTCTTGTTGTACTCCAACTTTGTTTTTTTGTTTTTTTCTTAGCTGTGACAGCTGACAAGAAGTATCGGTGGAAACGTAAATATTGCGAGCAGGGTTGCCATGTGCAAATATGGTCTTATTCCTAAAAAATCCCATAACGTTTATCTGGGCACACTGAATCCAGTGCTGCCCATTTAACAGCGATTAGCATACAGTGCTGCCCATTTAACAGCGATTAGCATCCAGTGCTGCCCATTTAACAGCGATTAGCATACAGTGCTGCCCAATTAACAGCGATCAGCAAACAGTGCTGCCCATTTAACAGCGATTAGCATACAGTGCTGCCCATTTTACAGCGACTAGCATACAGTGCTGCCCATTTAACAGCGATTAGCATACAGTGCTGCCCATATAACTGCGTTCAGCATACAGTGCTGCCCATTTAACAGCGACCATCATCCAGTGCTGCCCATTTAACAGCGGCTAGCATACAGTGTTGCCAGAGTTTGCGAGTTTCAGCAACCAATGTTGCCAGCTTCTAAAAACCACCAGATGTAGCGGACAAATAGCTAAATTGGCGACGCTGTTCATCATCAAACTTTCAAAAGGTCCCGTTTGTTTTCTGACATTCATTCCATTCATTATCGAGGTTCGCTTCAACGTGGTTTAATTGAAAATTAAAAAAAAACTTAGAGACAAGTGAAAAAAAAAAATGGACGTGCCGCCAAATACTGGAATTTCTCGGGGACGAGGACGCGGAACTAAGCGTGTAACAGACGCTAACCGCGGTCTTGCGCCTCAATTGGTAAGTGTATCTGGCCTGGCGCTAATTTAAATGGAAAGCAAGGAATTACGCAGCTAGTGCCATATTTCAAAGAAAAAAAAAAATGGTTAAGCGTCATTCTGAAATCGCGCAAGCATTCATGTTGCGATTTGTTCGCCCATCACTTATTCCTCTACAAAATGGCCGACCAACTTGCATACATTTTAAAATTATTGTCATTTCGTATACATTATCTATAAAAAAAATAATGCTTCTTTTTTTCTACTTTAAGAATTTCAATTCACACATTGATGAAAATCATCATCACCTAAATGTGAGCTATTCCTATTTACATTTAAATTCCAACTTTTGGTTATTAAATTAACAAAAAAATTTTTAGGTGTCAATAAAGTTTCATCATTTATGTAAGTTTTTCATTTCTATTCTTTCATTAAGAGAGTATTCCGCGTAAACGCATTCAGTTCATACTTTATTTTCATTGCAATAACTGGATTTCATTAATACACTGTAAAGAATCAAAATAATGCAAATTAGCTCACCAATTTATGGTTAATGCACGCGACTGCATGTTTGTGTTTAACTTTCCACTTGCATTTCCAGGAAAAAAAATTAGGCGATAAAAAAAAAACTTATGGTTGTGTTTGTGAAATTCATCCAATTCATTGAAAAAAAAGAAAGAAAAACGCTCAAGTGTACGTACGTGTGCCAAGTTCAGAAAATGAAATGAAAGGAAGAAACGGTAAAATTTGGTGTTGTATATTTTGTGTATACTAACGCCAAGTCTTGTACCCCGAAAAAAAACAAACATTCAAGACAAATAAACACATCTTTTCTCAATATCAAATTAACTAAAAAAATTAAAATAATTCAACAAATTAAGTAGCATATTTAGACAATCTCGAAACCTGGAAAATTTATGTATTTTTCATATGAATAGGACAAAAAAAAAAACTGCCAAATATTATGCAACCTTAATCATGTCCAAACGATTTTTTGCATGTCATGTAATTATTTTTTCTCCCTAAATTAACATTAACAGGGCCAGTCGCCGCATTCGTCGCAGTCCTCTAAAAGTGGAGTAACTGGAGGAGCAGGAGCCGTCGGTGGTCCGGAGAAGGATCTAGACCCAAGTTTAGAGACATTGAAATCTGGGGAAACTGAGATTCCCAGCTCAGAGGGTAAGTCTTCCCTTAATAATTTATATAATTTATATATATATAAAAAAATTATAATGAATCTTAAACTAGGGGATCCTCGTGGCTCTGTCCGTGGACGCCGCCTGATCACGGATATCGTGCATTCACGTCCCCAGGGACTAGCTACGAAGAATGGAACCACGGGGACAAGGATTACGGTGCAGACCAATTATTTCAAGATTGTGAAGCGTCCCAACTGGACCATATACCAGTATAGGGTGGACTTTTCACCTGAGGTGGACAACACGCGCCTGCGTCGAGCCTTTCTGCATGAGCATCGCAGTCTTTTGGGGGGATATATATTCGATGGAACAATATTATTTTCCATCAACCACTTCAAGGCTGTACCCAATACTCCGTATGTCTTGGATCTCGTGACCAAGAGCCGTGCTGGCGAGATTATCAAGATCAAGATCAAACATGTTGGCTCGGTCGAGACTGCCGATAATCAACAGTTTCAGGTTCTGAACTTGATCCTGCGCAGAGCCATGGAGGGCTTGAATTTGCAGCTGGTATCGCGTAACTATTTTGATGCTCAAGCAAAGGTACATTTTGTTTAGTCATTATAATTAAAGTATATCAAATAATTAATTAATTTGCTTCTCACTTGAAGATCAATCTTGAGAACTACCGCTTGGAGCTCTGGCCTGGGTATCAGACATCGATTCGCCAGCATGAGAACGATATCCTACTTTGTGCGGAGATTGCGCACAAGGTGATGAGAACTGACACCTTGTACAATATTTTATCCGAAGCTGTTCGCGATAATGACGACTTTCAAAAGGCTTTCAAGCGTCAAGTAATTGGTAAGCTTATTTGGAGAGGAAACGGAGAATATCAGAGAATATCTTATGGAAAATACTCTTCGATTTGAAAAAATGATGATCTTTTAAAGAGTCTTACCTTACCTTTAAAAACATTCACTATTTGCGAGATCTGCTTTCTTTCCAGCTCCACTTTAGTAATATATTTATTATGTTTTAATTCAGGTATGGTGGTGTTAACCGATTATAACAACAAGACGTATCGCGTTGATGATGTTGATTTCAATTCTTCACCGTTGTCGAAATTCGCCCAGAAGGAAGGTGAAATCTCATACTGCGAGTACTATAAGAAGGTAAATATTTCTAGCAAGAATTATAATAATCATAAAGTGACTAAATATATATTTAAATTAATATTTCAGAGGTACAATATTACCATCCGTGACTTGAAGCAGCCGTTGGTAGTGTCTCGTCCCACCGACAAGAACATTCGTGGTGGCGATGATAAGCTGATAATGCTTATTCCTGAGCTAGCTCGGGCTACCGGAATGACAGATGCCATGCGTGCTAACTTTCGGTAACACTCATACTTGAAGAGTTAATTAACAATTTCGTAACACTTCATTCCTTCCGCTTCGATTAGTTTAATGAAAGCCATGAGCGAACATACGCGTCTGACACCGGATCGTCGTATCGAACGCTTGCGCACATTCAATCAGCGCTTGAAGTCGGCCAAGGAGAGCATGGAGCTGATGAAATCCTGGCAAATCGAACTCGACACTGCCTTGGTGGAGATTCCAGCTCGCGTTCTGCCGCCGCAGAACATTGTGCTTGGCAACAACAAGCGATACTTGTGTGACATGCGTGCGGATTGGTCCAACGAGTTCCGCAGCTCATCAATGTTCTCTCACGTGGACATCAAGAGGTGGATAGTGATTACCCCTCGTCGGAGCATTAACGAAACGCAGGACTTTGTGAAGATGTGCATGCGCGTGGCGGCAGGCATGAAGATGCATATCGCCGATCCGCGCTAGTGAGTATTGGCTTCATTTTTTGTTACCTTTCCATTAATTTACTTCAATTTTATTTTGCAGCGATGAGATCAACGATGATCGCAACGGCACTTACTCCCAGGCCATTGATAATGCCGCATCCAAGGACCCACAAATCGTTATGATTGTCATGAAGGCCCAAAATGAAGAGAAGTACGTACGCTTTAGTGTGTTGTAGTTGTTGAGGCAACTAATTAATTATTTTTTTGATGGTTTAACAGGTACAGCGCCATCAAGAAACGCACTTGCGTGGACCGCCCAGTTCCGTCACAAGTGGTTACCCTAAGGACCATTGCCCCTCGTCCGGAAAAATCGGCTGGACTGATGTCAATCGCGACCAAAGTGGTTATTCAAATGAATGCCAAACTGATGGGTTGTCCCTGGATGGTGGAGCTACCGCTTCGAGGTCTGATGACCGTAGGCTTCGATGTCTGTCATTCGGCAAAGGATAAGAATAAATCCTTTGGGGCCCTGGTGGCCACCATGGACATGAAGACGTCGGGCCGGTACTTCTCCTCAGTGAACGAGCATATGAAGGGCCAAGAGTTGTCTGACCAGATGTCCATCAACATGACGTGCGCTCTAAAGGCATACCGCGAGCATCACGGTACCTTGCCAGAGCGTATTCTCTTCTTCCGCGACGGCGTCGGTGATGGCCAGCTCCACCAGGTGGTGAACACCGAGGTCAAGTTCCTCAAGGAAAAAATGGACGAAATCTACAAGTCGGCTGGCATGCAGGATGGCTGTCGCATGGCCTTTATGGTGGTGTCGAAGCGTATCAACACACGCTATTTTACCAACAAGCGTAATCCGATTCCAGGCACTGTGGTCGATGATGTTATCACCTTGCCGGAGCGTTACGATTTCTTCCTGGTCTCGCAGTCAGTGAAACAGGGCACGGTGTCGCCCACCAATTACAATGTCATACACGATAACATGGGTTTAAATGCGGATAAGCTCCAGATCCTGTCATATAAAATGACGCATATGTATTATAATTACTCTGGAACCTGCCGTGTTCCAGCTGTGTGCCAATACGCACATAAGCTGGCTTTCCTGGTGGCTGAGAGCATCAATCGTGCACCGGCAGCTGGCTTGGAAAATCAACTCTACTTCCTTTAAACAACATCACCAGCCTAAAGGGCCAATTGACCATTTTATATTCAAAGACATTCAACTTGTAATTGTTGTTAAGAGTATGAAATATGAATAAATGACCTTTTTAAGTTTAACACAATAAAGTAGAGTTTAGCTGGGGACAAAGCTATAATTAATTAAAACGCTTCACGTCGTTCAAATAACATATAATTTAATAATTCACTGTATAACTTTTTGTTCTAATTACACTAGAGTTACATATAAATTTCTTAGGTACCGAAAACACGGAAGACCTGAAATCCATCCTAAAATTCAATTTTAAAATCGAAGATGGTTTTCCAAATACGCAATTTCCTCATGTATGAAATCTAAAATTAAATAATTTTATTAGTTGGTAATATATTAAAGAGAAGTTTTAAATCCTTACCTGTTTAAATGATAATGATACATTATAAAATATTTGGAGTTGGTGTTGCTACGAGTTTTTGTCGTCTTGAACAGTTTCTGGCTTCGTCGTTGGGTGGATTTCTTCATCGTTCGAGTCCTATATATTAAAATGTAATATTTTTAAGTTATAACATTTGCAATTTTTTTTTTTATAAATATATGATAAGTAGAAAAAAGGGTTTCCGAAATGTTATCAAAAGCTATTTACAAAGTAAGAGGATTGGTATCTAAGAGCCAATTCTTATTTTTCCTACAGATAACGGGGGAAATCTCAGATCTGTCCAGGACTCCTGCATGCAGTACTTAAAGTTGAGTAAAAAATAAGTTAAAAAAATATATATTTATAGCCTACAAACGGCATGCTGAAATATTAAAATTAATATTTTTTTTCATCTCACAGGAAATTCTATTATTATTATTGATTATCTTATTTGAAAAAATAAAAAAATTTTGGTTGATCGGACTATATATATTTATATATATTTTTGATGTTATCTATAAACCAACAAAATCGAATAATATAAAATATAAAAAATTAATTTCTAATTAAAACCAATAAATACGACAAAATCGACTAACGAAGCCACAGACAGGCGAGTACTTACCCACTTGTCATATTTTATTTTTAATAGCGAACAAAAACAGATCTAACACGTTTTTATCTTGTTCAATACTAATTAAAAAATATTACTAACCATTTATTAGCTAAGACCTAATCACGCCATTTTATTACTGTTTTTAACAGGAAAAGTTATATGTAGCAACATTTTAGTTATTGCAAGGTGTTACACAATTATAAACAGAAATTGTAAATATGAATTAAATTAGTCTTGAGATAATTACTTTTCATTGACATTATTATTTTCTAAAAGTAAATAAAACCTTTTTGATCAGTGTTAATACTCTTAAACGTAATAAATCAAATTTAACAAAGGTTACTTTTTATTTTGAGTTAAACTAAATAGCACATTTAATGAACTTCTGAAACTTGGCTAATATATTTCTTAGAAAGACTTGACAAAAAATTAGCTGGTTTAATTGGAGGTTGGTTTGTGAGAAAGAAAATAACTGTGTAACACCTTTAAAAAGACATGTGAAGTTAAAAAAACTGCTTTAAGCCTGCTGCTTGGTTGTGTGTTTTTAAAATTGCATCTTGATATATGTAGACTAAATAACTCCATAACCATAACTCATCCGTTAAAAGACTTAGTTTTATAGAGAGTATATCATCCGTTTCGCTTTCAATGTAAGTCGTGTGTTTTTCTGTTTATTAAACTTTCTTTAAAATTCAATTTTGTAAACATCACCTCATTTTGGGGATTCAATGATTGGCAGTTTACACTATTAATAATAATTCAATTACAACACAATAATAATATAAATATGAATTATATATATATACATATATATATGTATTCTATTCATCTTCCAATCTATTACAAAAAACCAGATCACAATTTAGTTACGAATTTAGCAATTTTGTCGAATGTTACCCAACAGAGTACATTATTTTGATTTAAATATGTATGTTTATCGGTAACCTATATTTACAAATACATTTGAATTGATTAATATTAAATATCAAATATATACATAAGTTATTAGGACTAGGGTAATTGCACTAACAATAACGATAATGACTACCAATAATACGATGGCAGCGACTGTCACTTTAAAATCCATCTCATAAATTTGATGAAGTAATCCTGCAAATTTACAATTACATCAAAACGAAATATATATATTTAATTTGCATTTTTATAAAGTTGAAAGTTGTAAAAATCTATTTGCTATTCGTATGTTGGTCAAAGATATAAAACGATTGCATTGCAATGATCCAGACGAGGGAGGGGTAACGCAAAAAAACTTAAAATATATATATTTTAATAAGTACAAAAGGTATAGTGAAACTTCTATGAATATCTAAGGAACTTATAAATACAAATTTCACTGATGAAATGTGTTTTCAAAGCTTTACAGAATTTGCTATGAATTGTTAAAGACTATGCTAAAATTAATAATGAAAAAGTGAATGATGTAGGCCAGGTTATATCGGGTTTCCTAGGTATGAACAGCACATTTCGGGATGTATATCGAGAGGTTTAGTTTGATATATCTAAAAATGTCGCATTTAATTTCATTGATATTAATTTCTTAACATTCTTTTGAATTATCTGCATTGTTACAAACTTAATCTCCTTTTGTGCCTTGCCTATCAAGGCAATATTATGTAATTTACACTCATCTTTTCGCAAATCCATGAATGACAATGCAACTTTGATCTAAATTTCTGAATGAACTTTAATATTAAAACAAAATGAAAGCAAAATAAAGTCAAGTTAGGGGTAGTCCTAAGCTTTAAAAGCCTTCTAATCGGAATGAATGAAAATTTTTAGTACGAAATTAAACACTACTTGCGCAATGGATTAGAAGGGATCTCTTTGGGCGCATTAATTTTGGCAATGTTCCAAATTTACAAATGTCCTGTAATGGATTTCGAGGTCAGCATTGAGAGAGCATTGGTAAAGCTAAGTTTATGGACAGCCGCACTGAGAGTTACTGTTCACAGAAAAAGACACCCACCTGGCTTTGCAAGAAATTCGTGTTCTGGACTCAGGTGTAAGGAGTATGCAGTGTGATCACCTTCAATATACTTCATTTATATGTACATATACGCAGAGACATAATAAAAAGAAATTATAGTGAACCGAAAAACACAAGAGGGCAATAATGCAAAGGCGAAGGCAAAGGCAAATGCAAATACAAATGATTGGTTTCATCTCTTTTTCAAACTTCTAGAACTCTTTCGATTACATTTATTAAAAACACTGATTTGTAACTAAGAACATCACTATTTGACCATCCCTTCTACATGGTTTAAGTTAAAGTAACTTTGAACTTGGTTTAATTAAGCTTCGTTATTAATTACCTAGGCATTAATTACTGTATAAAGGAAAACAAAAGATTTATTACGTTATGGTAAGTAGTTAACCGGCAGAGATGACAAATACACTTTTGTTGTCCTGGATATATTATGTATATTTCAAAATAAAGACAATACGATATATTATAACAAGCTTACTGTTTTGTGTTTTTTTTTCTTTTTGTTTTGTTTTGTTTTGTTTCATTTTCTATCTACAGATATTCGATTTAATTGAATTTACTCAGACCCTGAATGGTCAACAGATAAGACTTACGATGGCAAAGGGCTCGGCAGCGCCAAAAGAACGATTGTATAAATCTCCAACAGCCCTCAAAATTTAACAGAATTCGAGAGTAATGAATATTTTTTGTTAAGCTGATCTTTAGATATTATAATTATAGTTATTATATTATATTATTGTTGTGTATAGAGTAGTTTTTTTAACATGTAAAATCATATACTTAATAAACTTATTTTTTGGGTAAACAAAACGGATAAGACGAACCAAATTGGGATCATAAATTTATGACAAAATCCTGACCTAACCCATAAAATCATTGTTCCGATTGTTTCGAATTTATATGAGAGTCTTGTGAAAAGCATTCGCACCATTCAGGAATAAAGATCTCACCTTTTTGGCTGGCGGTGTTGGGACCTGAAGATGATATTTGTTCTGACAATAGTCGCGCAATAGCGCGATGCCTTCGGTACGATTGTTAGCGTAGCGCGACTCCCACGCATCCAGCAGGCGATTGTAATACCTTGGACTGTCATTGTATTTAAGGTACTTGTGGGTTTGATCAGTTGGAAAAATGCGCTCTAGTGGCGCACAGCGGGCCAGTTCATCCTCGGCAATGATCAAGCAGCGGACGTCATCGGGGGTTAGATTATTCAGGATCTCATTGACATACTATTAAAGATTATATTAAACATAATAAGTTTCAAGGGACAAATAAGTTAAACTAGATACTCACTTCATTCCTGTCTTCCATAGACTTTCTGGTAAAGGTATTGTGTTTCACCTTTTCCTCGCGCGATAAATAATTAATATAAAGTCGTTTGTCGTAGCACATTTGTGTGCCAGGCGGAAATGAGAACTCGGCGGCCAGTTCCTTTTGCTTATCCATAGATAGTTTTGGAGGTACCTATATTTATATATATAGAATTTTAAATGTTACTCTTCAGAAGACATTAAATCCAACTCACATTGTACAATGCCGTGTTAAGAACGCCTTGCACCAACGGCGCCTTGACATGAGCATCTAGTGGCAGTTCCGAGTGTAAGCTCGGTGATATATTTACTTCCAGTAGCCAGGGAACGAGATCAGAGTCTAAAATCACATCAAAGCCAAACAGCTCAAAGCAACTGTATTTGGACTCCACATTGGCCCGGATCATGCTATTGATGCCATTCTCGCCAGCGAGAATCGTTCGAAGGACCAAACTGCGCAAAGCCTCCCACAGGCAATCAGTGCGAACACCACGATTGGCCAAGTACTGCCACAGCGACTTGATGGTCCACTTGTGTCCGTGACAGGCATTGACATCTTCGTTCTTTGAATAGTTGGAGGAAAACTTGTTGATGCTGTAGTTGGTCAAGTGCATGCAACGATCGTTTAAAGTGTCTGTTTTGGCACTGTATTTAACTGAAATGGAAAACATAATATAATCCATAAGCATATAATATAAATTAATATAATTGAGCGAAAGGCCGAAGCAGCTATTGCTCTTTTCAACAAGTTATCATTTGCTTTAAAGCATCTCGATAGCTTTATATAAATAAATAAATTAATATAATTACCAGAAGCAAATCGGGCCAGGCCATTGTGGTACATAAAGACGCGCAATGGATTCACGGAGGTCACCAGCACATACAGCCGCAGGTCAAACTTGCTTCCATTTATAAGAAGCGGCCTTTCTATATATCTTTCATAAGAAAGAACATAAATGTAAATATATATAGCAGCTTAAAAACTCAAAAAAACTTGCTTACTTTTGAACAATAAGAGGCCTACGTTTAGGTATCTGACCCCATCGATTAATGACCCTAATGCCTGCGCCACGTGCACTGGCCGGTGGCTTTATAATCCACTTAGTGTTGCGCTGAGCATACTTTGGCCAGTGGCGGCGCAAGGCACCCAGATCATTAGGTATAATGTATGTGCGGGGCATAAAGCCAAACTCCCTGTTGCTATGCTTGCCCATCTGCCGCTGCAGATTCTTCCAGCACGAATCCTTTCGTCCGATGCGAAATGAGCCGGGCAAGTGATTGATTTTTTGATACGATCGAATGGTCTTGAAGCAGGGCGACTTTAAATGCTTGCCCCACACGCCCATCCAGTCGTTGGTTTCTGTAAAGAGTTATATTGAGAAATTTTATTATTATAATGCTGAAAAAACTCACTCTTTAGCATCCTCATGCCGCTGTTGGCCAGTATCAGGCGTACAACCTTGGGCATTATATTCGTAATGCGCCACTTGAGCACTCGATGGAGCTCTGGCGGCACCCTGGGGCCCTTTTTGGTGTTCGACGAGAAGGACAGATAGGGCGGAACGTGGGGGAACAGGCTGGGCACTAGCAGGGAATCGGGATTTTTAAGATCATCCTCGGAATTCTGCGAAGACAGATAGCTGGGCGTGCTTTGGGGCGACTCGAAGCGATCCGTGGAATGCGTTAGCTTGTAGGCATGAGCACGATAACCGTCCTCGGTGTCCGAGAGAACACTGGCCGTGTCACTCTCATCGAAATTCGAAACTAAGTAAAGTGAGGAAATAATAATAAACATAGGGATACGATTTCTATTATTTTTTTTCTTACGATTGTCCAAGTCATCGTCGTCATCAAAGTCCTCGTTTCGATCATAGTCTATGGGGCTACGTTGGCCATCTGACTTGGCTTCAGGCTCCATCAGAATTACCGTTTGTCCCTCGCCTCCGCCGCCCTGTGACTTGTTGCCTTGCTGCTGCTGCTGCTGCTTCAGGCTGAGACTGCGCTGGTTGGTTAGCTGCTGCTTGCGGCCCATCCTTGGACTTTGCGTGCTGTAAAGCAGCACCCGGTGGACTGTTGGCATGGGCTTCTTGACGGACACGGCTGCGCCACCTTTGGCCCTCTTTGGTGTCATCGGCAGCCGTGGCGCCGGTTGATCCACCACCGACTTCCGTATGTATTTGAATTCATTATTATTGTTATTGACTAAACCATCGCCAGCATCCTCGATGGCCGTATTCTCAGAAATTCGGCAATAGCGTCGATGAATCTGTTCGAATCCATCAATTACCACAGATGCGTCATAGACTTCTTTGGTTTCCCGGTAATTCTCGCCATCATCCTCCGCCTCTACCCAGCCATTGTCCGCTGTGTAATCTGTGTCCAAGCCATTGCTTGGCAGCTTCTCCTTCAGCACATGCTTGTCATACTTAAGATTTGGCCAGTTGCGTTCTTCGGAATTCTCCCGGCGACCATTAATGATGGTGTCATCGGTGGCGGCATCTCCACGAGGACTGACGGCAACAGCGACTGACTTTTGAAATTTACTCATTGGCAGTTTGCGGCTACTATTGGAGCCAAACGGGGACTTTGAAAGGAGCTCCTTCTCGCTTCCTCCGCGGTTGTAAAAGTAGGAGAAATAGTGCTGATAGTGCGTGTGATATTGCGTTTGACGTTCGGAGCTGCTGCAACGTAAAAAGAAGGTAGGTTAGGTTCGTGGGAGGAACTAAGCTGAATATGGGATTCTTTACACACACACATCTATGTTCAATGAGTGTCTGTTGGATAATATTTATGGGAAGTTATCTAGAGTTTTGTGTGATATCTAACACAACAACATACAAATACGTGTGTGTGTGTTGTGTGTCTGGTTGAGTGCGTGTAAGCTGGAGGTTGTATGTATACTGTATGTAGTTTTTTTTGTTCAACAAGCAGGACAACAAGTAACAATAAATGCAATTGTGCAAAATTACAGTATGGCATCCCATGTCGGCTCTGGTGAGGCGCAATTCAGACTGCGATATCTATCCGGACTATTGTCCGTGTACTCGGGCAAGCGGGATTTCCGTTTCTTAAGCTCTGGATCGTAGTAAACGATGGATTGGCGCTGCTGCTCCTTGTCGGCAGTGGCATAGGGACGCAGTAGCTTGTACTGCTGCTGATGTGGCTGCTCCTCGGCTCGCCGATGGCTCTTGTGGTAGACGTACTCGTAGCTCTTGTTGTTCCCAGCTACCATCCGCTGGTTAATCAGCGACGGCTGCCCAAAGGCATCGGTGTAGAGCGAAGAGTCCGGCGCCGAATTGGCCGCCGACGGTTGGTAGTGCAGCCGGTGGGCTTGCTTGGTGGGAATTCGCTTTGACGGCTGCTGAAGGTTCGGATGGTTCTGGTTTTGATTTTGACTTCGGCTCCAGGGGGCCACGGGGGCGATCAGGTTACAGTTGTCGTAATTGCAATAATATAGCGTTGTATTGTCCACATTGGAGTAGCAGCGGGCGCCAGGTGATCCTGGACTCTGTTGGGGGGCACAGTGGCCGATGCCGTTGCTGCTGCTATTGATGTTGTTGTTGTTGTTGTTGTTCAGACTGTTGCTGGCCAGGCTGTAGCCACTGTTGTTACGCATGTCCAGTCCTGGTCACACACACGCACACACATGTGTAGGGCACACTAAGCTCGATTCGCGCGCTTTACCACCCACGAAAAAAAGGTCCTACAATTATTTAGTGATTCGTTCGATGGGATGGAATGGAGAGGAGAGATTGCGGATGCAGATTAATCGCTGAAGAGGTCACATGTGGCCCCCGGCCCCCTAACGGTGAACATGTACACTGTACACGTGCATGTCAACACACCCCTCCCGCCGCAGGGCAGCCACTTAGTAAACCAGGTCAAATGTACAGAAACTTACTTGCCTCGCGCGGTTTGTGACCTTTACTTTGTGTGTGGTTGTGCACACCGCTCGGTCGGTAAGAGGATTAAGGCTCGAGCCACAGATACGGCGGCGGCGGCGGTGGTGTTGTTCTTGTTCTTGTTGCTCGGCGGAGTCTCCAGGCGCAGAGCTCCCAAAATATCTAGGTCACTGGCACTTGTCTTTAGAGCACATTGGCGTGATTACATTTCCAGCACGAAAAAATTGCGCCAAGTAAATAAATAGGCAAACTAGAAGAGAAGGCGGAGACGGAAACGAAGGCGGAGGCATCCTCCGTTCGGTTACAGAGTGTGCGTGAAGGTTGTGGTTGACGAGAACTTACCTACAATAAAACTAACATCAAATGCAGAATTTCAACAATAGTGATTTATCTGGCTTTTATAACTATACTATGTTTGTATGTATATTCCAGCCGAATGGTTTACTGGAATTTTAATATCCATTCACTAAAAACTTTTCACAGCCTACTATATTGATACATGTGCATGGAACCTATTTGCATCTGCCACTTTAGCTTTTTTCCCGTCAAATTTGGCTATTTTGAAAGATGTGGGAAAATATTGAGAATTGCGGGTAGCGGGAATTCTGTATTAAAAAAAAAAAATTATTTGGCCTTTGTTTTGGTTTATTTTTAATTTGCCATTGCCATCATTGTACTAGTTCCTAATGAAATATACCATCTGTGTGCAAGAGTGACAGCTCCCTCGAATATTTTTCTCGATATTTTCGAGCTCCAACACTACTACACTGTAAATAATCATCTGCAATAGTGCGGTTAAGTGATAAATCTAAAATGATTTTGAAAAGATTAAGTCCTCAAACATCAATCCAGATATAGGAAGAAGTATGTGTTATTCAGTTTATTAAGCAGCTAAAACAAAGGTAAAAAATTTTGTTCGATTTTAGTATAAACTCTGAAATAATTTTGACAATGATTTCAGGCTTTCAGACAATGTATAAATTAAAAAAAAAAACGTTGACTTATTTCTGTTGACAACATTTTGTCGGACAAAAAAAAAACCAACTACCGAAATGCTGGAGCATCTAAAATTTGGGCAAATAGCAGACATTGAACGGCAATACAATGACATCCATTTGGTAAAGTGGAAAAACGTTAACAACGTGTACACGTAAAAGGATTCTGGTGGCAACCGCAGATTTCTCGAACTGGCATCGGTTGCCCTTTTCCTATGAAGAAGTCGAATCAAAGTTAAAAAATTCGATGATTCTGGGAACGACTAATAGCATTCTTAGCATTTGGACGACCTATTAAAAGTCATGAAAAAAGTTATAAATAAAAGGAAATTAATTTTTTTCAAAATTAATTTAGTTTATTTATTATCGTCATTAAGCCCCATATTTCGTTTTATTCAAAATATTTTTAGCTTTTTTTTTTATTTTCTTCGAGTTAAAACCAGCTTTTTTCTTAATCAAACAGTGACAGCACTGCCAAGAATGGTATTAAAAATATACCAGAATAGGCCAAAACATCGATTGGCGACCGCTATCGAATGCACTCCATTCCACCACTAAACAAAAGGTGTGGAAATCATAGTTTCCACAAAACGAGCAAATATTTGCATTTTTCAATTCCCAAATTGGCTAATTAGTGTTTTCATTGGATCAAATTTAGAAACGGAACGGCCGAAACGGAAGTGGCTGCTTAATGTTTGTTGTTGTGCTGCCTGGCGTAAAGCGAAAAGTGTGACGGCGGTGAGTGTGTGTGCTGTCCGAGCGAGAGCTGTGTGTGGGAGGAGGGGAGGAGAAGGAGAAGAGTGTTTTAAATCGAAGTCAGGTCTCTGCCTCTGCAGCCGTGCGAATAGAAAGTGCCTGCACAAATATGTGTATTGTTGCGATTTAACACAAGTGTTCAAGTGCGAGAATCGCGCAAAGTCGCCCCAAAAGCCACATACACACTTGGGTGCGCGTACGTGGGTGCATGTGTGCGTGCGAGTGCCAGTCGCGGCAGACGGAATATCTAATTTGCGTTGGTTGGTTGGTGGGAGGCCAGGAGGCAGCCGCTACGCTACGTAAAGTAGGTGCCACCACGTAAAGTCGCTGGCGTCGCTACGGAAGCCGATGGATAAGTCACTGCGCTCTATCGCCGTTATCCCAGCGGGAAGGCGGCGTAATCTTTGCGGCGGGGGTGATTTTTGGGCGTAACGCTCTTATCACCCAATAGTGAATACCCATTTCCGTGGGGTGTGGTCTGGCCTGGTCCAGACTCTTTGAATATATATCAGCCGGCGCATATCACAAAATAATTGAAATAACAAACAAACGATAGTGCATTAAACGTTTCAAACGATAAAGCATCTTGACCGTCAGAAATGTCGAGTGAAAAACATGAAACATGCCAGAAAATTGTGCTAATAGGAATGTATAAGCAAATGCGGCTTACTGGAAAGTGTGACATATTTACAAACATAGAAATTGGAGATTATTAAGCTTGTTTATATTATAAAAAGCCATCAATTTGTTGTCTACGTAATGCTTCGAAGCTTTTCCCATTTACTAAATATTATAATGAAATGTTTTGTATTTATTCAAGTTCATGACCCGACATTGAGCTTGTGAATCACCATGAGCTTCAAGAAAAGTTTATATAAAGAAAAGATTTTGAGGAATTTCTGAATCATAAGTGGCAAGCTTATAAAACTCTCATGGAAAGAATAACTCTAATTAAACACCTTATTTGCAAGTAAATACTAATGGAATATTTACTTTATTTCAGTCAATGAGGACGCGCTAATTCACCGGTGTGTGTCGCTTAGTTGGAGACAGTAACTATCAATTACTCGCCATTATGCCACTGCCGAAGCGATCGATTGAGCCCGTACATGTGGCCCGCTCCGTGTACCAGCAGGATGAACTGCAGTCCGTGGAGCTGGAGACGGTGACCAATACCACACTGACCAACATTATCCGTCAGCTATCGTCGTTGTCCAAGCACGCCGAGGATGTGTTCGGTGAACTGGCCCGCGATGTGGGCAACATCGGGGATCGGGCCAACTCGCTGCAGGCGCGCATCGATCGGCTAGCCATTAAGGTGACCCAGCTGGACAGTACAGTGGAGGAGGTCCCCCTGACGGATATTACGCGGAAGAAGGCCTTCAAGTCGGCCAAGATATTTGACCAGCAGATCTTCTCGCGCGCCACCATGCCGGCGCCCATGATGGAGACATATGCACAGTGCGACAAACCGCCGCCTTTGGACAAGCTTAATGTCTATCGGGACGATGGCAAGGACGGGCTCAAATTCTACACGGATCCCAATTACTTCTTCGAGCTGTGGCGCCAGGAGATGCTCAAGGACACCGAGCGGGTGATGCACGACAAGGGCAAGAAGCTCAACAGGCCGCGACAAGAGGGAGGCGCCGGCGGTGCCGCTGGTCGTGGCAACAAGAAGCAGAAGACCAAGATACGGGTGCCGCACAATACGCGCGAGCAGCAGCGACAGCGTGCTTTGGTGCACGGCGAGACATTGATGCCCAACAATGTCATCTATCGCACGCCCAACTCCATGGTCAACGAGGAGGCCGGCTACGGAAGTAAGTACTCGTCGATGGGATGGTGAAATGGAGGAACTGCAAGAGCCAAGTACTCAGTGCGCAGCAAATTCGTTAAAGGGCCGATGTTGATGCTGCTGATATTGGAAAGTTTCTTTTACGCACTGAATATTTGCAATTGTCGAATGGATTATATGTTTAATTATCAATTATGTCCTGTTTGCCCGTGTAGTTCAGCTAGTCAAAATACAGACTGTGGGCGAGGCTGACATCGATTTGCGGCAAAGCACTCTCGATGCGCACCACCACCAGGTTGTCGGTAATGTCCAGGACGTAGGTACGATGATGGGGCCCTGGCCTTGTAGCTTTCATTCAGCGCCGCCACCCCGCCCGGCCGACATCCCACGATACAGATGTTTCAGCCATTTGCATTCACCTTTTTGTAGCTCACTCGCTAGTTTTGGATTCGCCCCAAAAGACCAAGAAAGCGGATGATCACTAATATGTTTTATTTCGCCTAGTTTGCAGTTGCTGCATTAACACCCACATCATCATAAATGGGGGGGAAATATGAGCAAAAAGCTAGACAATATTACGAGGTTGCTGTCAGTCAAGGCTTAACTATGTTAACCCATGAAACTAGACGATAATGTTTGATATTTTATTATGGGGCTTGTAAAAAGCATTTTAACTTCTTTAAGTTATTCTTTAGGTAATTCGGTTTCTATTTTTAATGTTCTAGCGCTCAACTGAATTGCTCATTGTTATATGTCATTGATAGAATGTAGAAAGCTTTGATATGAGAAAACTCAGTAAAGCAAATAATTCAGAGAAGGACTTAACGCTCTCGTAACAAGAAAAGAAAGGAAAAACAAAGCCCTAAGAGTTTGTTTTGTTATTATGAGCTCTTATTTCTAGCCTTATTCAGATAGAGAAACAATTCGTTTTACATGCGAATATATCTTAATATTCTGTTGTTAGTGTTTCTCAAATTGTGGTCCATATCTTTAGCTTCATGTTTCAAATCGCGTCGACAACTTTTCACCGCTTAGGACTTTGCGCTTGCATGTCGTTTGTTATACTTTTATTTGTATACCTTTTTCGTTGTACTTTTGACACGATATTAAATTTGTTAATTATGTATTGGATCCAACACGCATAATCATCTCATTTACAGATACAGTAAAGCCTTATAATATGCTATCGCATTTGGAGAATAACAGTAATGTCACAAAGCAAACCGCCGTTGCGATTGCAGGTTAGACATCCACATCCAAACACACACACCTATAAAAAGCAAGCTCAGTAAAGAGACTATAAGTGTTCTATCACACGCTTCTATCCTCCTACTACTACTACTACTTACCTTAACTAGCAATCAAACCCTTTTGTTTTTGTGCAGAGAATAGTTGAAATCTCGGAATCAATCGAAATCGCGAATTCAATATATATTCGAATGTAATAAACGAGAAATTGTTCCCTCTAACTATTGGACTCCATTTGATAATCGCGATTGATGATTGATCTGCAGCAGTTAGTTTCTGTTTAGGATAGAACACCCTTCCTTCTGTTCTGTTGTAGTTCAGTCAATTTCCTTTCGTATCTCCGTCTTTCCAATCGTTCATTGTCACTCTCTCTCTGCAGCTTAACTAATTTTCTTTCTGTCGCCACATCTTGTTCTCTTGATGGTTTCTCTAAATTGTGTTCCTGTTCTGTGCTACAAAAAATAAAGCCCCGATCGGTATACGATGTAAATACAAGTATTAAAATTAATATTGGAAACATCTAAACAGGAACTCTTAAATTGTTTGTAATTACATGTGTTAATTTTCCCCAAGTGTAATTACACAATAATAATTGGCGTGTTTTTGTCTTTAATTTTAAATGAGATGTGTGTCGTCCTGTAAAAACATTCCTATATAGCGTCCCTCTAACACCTTTCTCATCCGTTTTCTAGATATGGGAGTCTACGAGACTCGCCAGCCTCGACCAAACTCGATCGAATTGCACCGCCCCTACCCATCTGAGCAGATCGATGGCAGCACCTACGAGCAGCTTACTCCCCAGATGGCCAATCAGTATGCCGCCACGTTTGGACCCAACGGCGGCGGCCAACAGATGCAGCAGCACATGCAGCAGCAGCATCAACAGCAGATGTACGACACCGGGCTGTATCAGTCGCATGCGCTGTATGGACAGACAGGCGGCCAGGGCGTCATGTCACCGGAACCCATCTACGGACCAGGCGGCACACCGACGCGCAACAAGCCGCGTCCGTCGCAGCCACCACCGGCTCCGCCGTCGAATGGCAGCGGTGGTGGTACGCCCACAGCCTCTAATGCCAACACACCGACCCGGGGACGAAGTATGTCGACCAGCCGGGATGCCTTGCCACCGCCGCCGCCAGTTCCGGACGTTATTTCGCCCATGTCCGTGATGAACGGTGCCGCTAGCAGCGGCGGCCACATGGCGGTCAAGCTGCTGGGACGGGCAAGCATCAATGCGTCGGGAGGAGCTGGATCTCCGCAGATGACACAGAATAGCATGCAGAATGCGGACATGGTTATGACGCAGCTGGCCAATACATTCAACAGCATCGGAATGACGGGCGGCAACCAATTGAACTCTCTTAGCGACTTGCCACCGCCGCCACCAGTGCCAGATCAGGTTCGTTTCCAGGTTTTGTTTATTCGAATAGAATTTTGTGTATTTATTTTCTAACGATTGCCTAGCACTCACCCAAGATGTCGCCACCGAATGCGGCGCCCCCGCCGCCACCACCACCGCCACCTGTAGAGGATGGCATGGGCCTAGGCAGTGGCAATCAGCACACGATGAGGCCACACCAAATTCTGCCCAAGTCCCTGGTTAATGGCGAAATGCCAATGCCAGGCCAACAAAATGGTGCTCCGCCACATATTGTTGCTGCGAAGAAGATAATGCCTCCATTCCATGATCCACGCAATGATTTAATGAAGGCCATTCGAGATGGTAAGTGCAATATGTAATAATATTTTTCGATATTATCTGCAATTCCTCCATTATTTTCTGTGCTAACTTTCCTCAACTTCATTTTTTCTAGGCATTACCCTGAGAAAGGTAGAAAAGTCAGAGCAAAAGGAGTTTGAACGCAATGCAGCCCCATTGGATGTGGCCTCAATCTTGGCCAGACGTGTGGCAATTGAGCTATCCGAATCGGAGGATTCAGATAGCGAAGACGACAGCGAGGGCTGGATGGAGCCAAATGAGACATCGGCTTGATCCCTGATGAACTCGCTGAAGCCGGACATTATACTGAAAAACAAGAAGAAAAAGTAATTCCAAAGAGAATTAATCCATACGATGGTCTAAGCCAGGCGTGGTATATACAGAATTGGATTACACAAAAGCACCAAAGCTTTTCCACACCACCCTTTATACCATATACACAGCTACAGCTACACCTAATCCTAATCTAATATCTAAAATCAAAACATTAATACAATTGTATATATATACACCAACGAGTAATTATCGTTACAGTAATCGCTACTATATAGTGAACGCATTTGAATTTGAAGCCCCAAAAAGTTCTAAGTAGTTATAATGATGGATGGGCTTCTGTATCATAGTAGTCTCGGTGTTTGGATATTAAATTATATGAATAATCGATATTATCACTGAACTCAACAACAAATCCTATCCCCCAAAACTTGCAATCGATACGATTAATATCTATTAAACATTTATCCAAAACGAAACTAGAATTTTGTAAATATATTGTAGCTTACATTAAACAAAAACTATCGAAGAACTCCGTAGCATATTTCAATATACTCAACAACAGCAAGCTATGAATTTGTATTATCCTTGTGAACGCTAAATACCTGTAATTAATAACATGATTCACGTATATAAGCGAGCGTACAGGATGTGTGTGTATTTCTTTATATAAAGTAAAATATATATATAATATAAATAATAAAGTAATTATACTCCAAATTTCAAAAACAAAAAAGCGCAGCTTTGTTTTCATTGGTGCTTATAGTCCTCTTAAGGAGCATGGGAAATATGATGAAAAAGGAAAGTAAATAGTAAACTTTTGGTAATAACTTTGATAAGGTTAAGGAAATTATAAAAGCTACATATTTTTGTAGCTTACTACTGTAGGCTTTTTGGTATTTCTGTTGTGTTTTGTTTATAGGTAATAAAACTTTTTCTCCAACGCATTCTGGGGAATGGCGTGCAAGTTAGTACCGACAAGGGTGGCCAGCTTTTTGGCATACTGACAAACTGCGGGCACACGCGTGGTGCCCGACCAATTGTAGTACAAATGGCACATCTTATAGGTTAGTTTCTGTATCTGGTCTGGGCTCAACCGAATGTTGCTATACAGAACATTATAGCTGGTCGGCGATACTGAGCCCTGGTTGACCTTCTGGGATACCAAATAAAAATCGTATCTCTCGGGTAGAGTGACCACATCATCGACGACCGTTCCTGGTGGCGGGTTCTGTCTTCCATTTTGGAAGAAGCGAACGTTCATCGATCTAGTTACGACCACATACGCCAAGCTTGGCGGCCCTGCATTGGCTCGCTTGTACTCCGCATCGAGCTTCTCCACTATATCCTTGACTTCGTACTCAAAAAGCTGCTTCAGGGAGCCAGAACTCACACCATCGCGATAGAAGAGGATACGGGTCGGTAAGGCCTGATGTTCCCGTTGATACTGCCGCAGGGCCTTTGCTATCATTGGCCAAAGGGTGTTCGACAGCACATCATATGCACTGCATTCCGCGACAGTGCTGAAGTACGTAGAGTTCCTTTGCAAATCCATGGAAGCCACCAGGGCGCCATAGGCCTTTTTACGATCTCGCGTGCTTTTGGCAATGTCAAAACCGATAGTCATCAGACCGGAAAGCGGCAACTCGATCATCCAGGGAGTATATCCCAGCTTGCAGTTTAACTGGATTGCTATCTTGGTGGCAATGCTCATTAGGCCTCGGTTCTTTGCCGATTTAACCGTAACAACCTGGGTTGGCACGGCTCTATCAACGTAACCCCTCTTCTTGATCGCCGAATATCTGAATAGAGCAGATAAAAGTCATCAGAAGTGTGTTTGGCACCTTGTATGGTATATATATCCTTGCAGTGTTATAATTTTAGTCAGAAATCGACAGCCGCGCCGATCTAGCCATGTCTGTCTGTCGGTCTGTTTCTAGGCAACTCGAAATGACTTCTTCACTGCATTGCACACATCTGACTAAAATTATAATACCCTGCAAAGGTATACAAATATATATGGTAAAAAAAAAATATAAACCTTTCAGCGTTGTTATTCGGAACAAGACATAAGATAAGTTTGGGGTCACTGCGAGAACAGTCATCCATAGCACGTATATAGGAAGCAGTGCGATCATCATAGATTTTCATTCTGCAAGTTAACGTAGTTAAAATTAAATATTTCATTTAAATATTTAATGACTAATTTACGTTTCCGGAGTTCTAATGTGAAATCCCATTCCACTAGCCGCCCTGACCATACTGTCCATTAAATTCCTTAGGTCATAGGAATTTCTTTCTGGGACAATTACGACCCAGCGATCAAGACCCTCCCTGGGAGTGGTAAGCAAGCGACTGTCACGGAAGCATCGGGTCCAGTCGGCGTTATCCCCAGCACTAGTTCTGGTATAACAAATATATACATATATTAAAATACAACTGCACCAAGTTACTTATTAGAACTTACTTTCCACTTTGGAAAACAATTTTCTGAGCCGAAATTACGCGGCCTTTGAGCTCAGTTAAATTTTGCTCAAGATCCATATTCCAATCTCTGAGTACCTTAACACTTTCGGTTGTGTTTTGCAAGCGATGGTTAAACTTTCGCAGGCGATCAATGCGTCTATCTGGGTTCATGCGAGTATGCTCAGACATAGCTCGCATTAGTCTGTTGATAAGAAAAGATAAATAACTTTGAAGGTTGGTTTTAGCTGCCGATCTTACTGAAAGTTTGAACGCATATTATCGGTGAGGCCAGTCACTCGGCAGAGCTCCGGAATAAGGACCACAACATCACTGGCATTAGTCTTCTGAGCCTTGTCCCTATTCTTGGATATCAACAAAGGCTGATTATGGTCACGGATCCGTATGTTGTATTTCTATAAACGACAGCCTGATTAATATCAAACGAGTGACAGAAGATTACAAAACACTTGCAGTCAGATAATACTCCACGAAGCTAACACTTTTCCCCTTGCAATCGAACGTTGACCGTGGTGTTTGGCCAAAATCGACATCGTTAACGCGATAAGTTTTGTTATTGTAATCTGTAAGAACGACAATGTCCAGGACATTCCTACGAAACTCGTCCTGGTGCTGAGACGGATTTTGCGAACAACGCCGCAGAATATCATACACAGTTTCTGTTCGCATTACTTTGTGAGTAATCTCAGTGCACAATAGTATGTCTTTCTCGTGCTGTCGAATAGAGGTTTCATATCCCGGCCAGAGCTCCATTGCAAACTCTCGGATTGGGATCTATAATGAAATGTGGTTTCAAGTGAGTTAGTCGAAGAATTCAAGCTGTTAAATGAGCTTACCTTTGCATGGGGATCGAACAGATTTCGCCCAACCAATTCCAGTTTAAGGCCCTTCATTGAACGTCGCAAAATTAAGTTAAGCACTTGCAAAAAGCGAGGCTCAACGGTCGATATATAACCGACAAACTTGACCGTTATTGTGTACTCGATATCGAGCTTTGATTTTCCGCGAATCACTGTTACTTCATCCGCGTATTTCCGCGTAGTAAATAACTGCAGACCGTCGAAAAGATAGCCTGATCCCAAGATTTTGGCGTGATCCGAAAGAATTCCCATTCGGACGCGTGGGTTCTCGATGCTCGGCTCGAACTGGACATGGTAGTGCACGATACGCCATTCTGGCTTTGTCTTCACACGAAAGAAGTTCGTTTGCAGACTTATCGGTTGCCCATCTGTCCCCTTCTTGCTTACGATGTCTGCCGGACGACTATTGACAAAGTCAAAGCGATCGCCTCGTGGTCGGCGGTCGGCTCCGCTGTCTTCTTCACGTCTTTCTTGCCTGGCACCACCATCTCCACCTGGAGGAGCTCGGGAACCTGAAGGCTGATCACATCTCGAAGCACGGGCATCAGAAGACGTACCACCCGATGGTCCTTTAAATATTTTGGACCTCTGCAAGAAGACGGAATACAAATATGCGAAAAAAAAAATTATATCACAGCCAACACAAAAAAATTTAAGGGAAAGTAAGGTATTTCAATTTTGCAAAACATTTCAAGAATATTTTCAAAAGGTTTAACATCGATCATGGTTAAGTAGTTGAAGTTATGGGTTTAAGTCCGGAGACTGGCTAGACCTATTCATAACGTTACTTTGTTGCCTTTAAACCAGACCTTGACGAGCTTTGAGGTATACTTTGGATTGTTATCCTGTAAAAAGCCCATCGTAAAGGCTTATTTTCCTTAGCTAAAGATTGCATGGTGTCCGTGAGAATAGATTTACAATCAAATTTGGGTATAGTACCATATATCGGATGTATCGGCCCAACGCCATGTCAAGGAAAGTAGCCCTAGAGCATTATGCATCCCACTCCGTGCTTAACAATAGTTTTAGTGTACCGGGAGTCTTTACCCTTGACTTGTTAAACAAAACGTCCTTAATTGTTTCTAAAAAGATTTATTTATGTTTTATCGCCCTATAGTATATTATTTGACCCTACAGTTTCAGAGCATGCCAAATGATTTTCGCCCAACTTTTGCCACATCTGAAATTTTTTCCTCGATGTAATGGAACCTTTCTTACGTCTTACGTCCTGATAGTCCTGCCTCTTGCTGTCTACGACGAACCATTCGGGAAGAAATTTCATTGTCTATTTTGGCGGAAATGGCATTGGATGACATGAACGGGTCCCTTTTGGCAAGAGTGACGATCGGAATGTCCGTTGCTTTGGAAAATTACTTATTTCTTCCCAATTTTTGTATAGCCACATCTGAGTTTAAAGCATTTTGCACAAGCCACAGTGAGAGTCCAAGGCTTTTCCATTTCGCGAATACTTTTCCTTTCTTTTCGCAGAATTATAAACAGCTTCCTTTCTTCAGAAGTACAATACGGTTTAGGGTCAATCTACACAAGTTTTTTCTTTACTAATTTACGTAAATATGCCAGGAGTTAATATAAACTGACAAACTTTTGCTCAAGTAGTAATCTAATCCACCGATGGGCACAAGATCTAACGGTCTGAGTAGCAGCTCGGCCACACAAAAAATAAAAACAACAACCAGCACTGTCGCGAGTTTGATGTGCGAGGCCCAAAAGCATGCGATTGTTGTTGCAATTCGGGATCGCGGCGATGTGCCCCGCTACCTGCGCCGAATTTCAGTGTCTTTGTTTTTGTAAATCGTCACGGATCGCTGAGCGCTAGTACCGACGACGCGAGGACGACTTGCTGGCGCCTCCCAAAAAAGATAACGGTTTGAGCAGCGTATGCAAATTGAGCCACGGCGTGCCCATCTCTGATCTAATCCTTTCAAATTTATTTTAATAACTACGTTTTATTTTGGCCAACCCAACTTTGGGTTTTTTTTATATAATCAGTCGCAATCTTTAAATTTAAAATGAAAAATACTTTTGATATATTTATACTCTTGCAGGGTATTATAATTTCAGTCAGAAGTTTGCAACGCAGTGAAGGAGTCATCTTCGACCCTATAAAGTATATATATTCTTGATCAGCATAAACAACCAAGTCGATCTTGCCATGTCCGTCTGTCTGTTTCTACGCAAACTAGTCCCTCAGTTTTAAATGAAACTTTGCAGATAGTCTTCTATATACTCTCACTCGTATATATGCCGGAACGAGCCGCACCGGACGAAAAAAATTATAACTTTGTCAGTTTTCAACATAATTTCTTTTACTTTGAGATACATGCATTTCATATTATTTCAGAATTTTGTTGTAAATTTCATAAGAATCGGACGACTATATCATATAGCTGCCATACAAACGATCGGTAAATGTGGAGGTAAATTACATTTTACTTTACATGTAAAATATGTAAAAAAAATGCAAAACTGTAAAAATAAAATTAATATGAAAGTAATTAATTTTCTATTAGATAGGGATAGATAATAATTGATACAATTGGAATCTGCAAGGGTATACAAACTTCGACGTGCTAGAGTTAGCCTCCTATCTTTAATTATTTTATTATATTTTGAAACTTATTCTTAATCTTATTAGAAATCGACCAGAAAAAAAAACTAAGGAATAAAGTACAGTTAAGAATACATCAAACCGAAGCTAAATGCCTGCAAAACTTTGTCTAAATAAACGGAACCAGCTCGAAAAAACTGCTTGCGCAGCAGATATTTGATATGTTTATATGGAGGCATTTTTGTCCACATTGAGCACGACTTTGTTTGATTGGCCAAAGAAAATATACATACAGGACTGTAATAAAAAATCACAGCAATTCATGCACATACAAGCGCGTTTGTATACTGTATTCTTTCGCGAACACGATCTCGCAAGAATTTCCGTTATGTTTCCTCACCCATACACTCAAATACAAACGCGCTTGCTCGCGCTATTTAGCAAACTTTTTACATTCAATAATGCAAATGTTATGGTTCTTACTGGTTCCTGGTCCTCTTCGTCGACTGTACGCCGGCGTCCACGGCTCTGCTCTTCCATTTTACTTTATATTTAAATTTAACACCACAAAATTAAGCACAACTTCTAACTCCGACGCTAACGACAAAAATGGCGGCCTTTTTGAAGAAAACTTGAAAATAAGAGGGACCGTAATGGTGTTGTTGAAGAATGCCATGAAAAGCTAGGAGTCAAAAATGGCGGCAAAAAAATATATGCTATCATGGGCGAGAAAAAAATCTCAAAGTCGTGTGTTCCATTGATACAAGACGTTCTCATTAGAACAAAATAAAACTATTATGAGGAAAATGTTTACATTTTGGATATTAATACTCCGAAAGATAGTTACGAACGATATGGAGTTTGTATGCTGTCACAATTATAACAGCAGATTTTTCTTATGTTAGTACTAGGCTTTATACTAAAAATGGAAATGTGTTAAACTTTGGTATTATTTTATAAGTTCAGCTACTATCACACCAATTCGATATAAACAAAAGTGAAAAATGAAAGATATACAAACTTTTGAACGTTGCTTAAAAGACTTTGAATACTTCAAAGACTTCCAGGGATTTCTTGGTCCCAAAGACAATGGTCAGTTAAGGAGAATGCCACTGAAGCGAAAGCTTGCCCGGTTCAATCCACTAAATGATTTAAACGAAAATCAGTTCCGTATAAAATATCGCTACAGCAAGGAGAATTTTCGCCGAATAATAGAAATAGTGCGAGACGATCTCGAAATTGAGTATTATGAACCATTGAAAAGGGAGCAAGTTCCCATAGACTTGCAGATTTTATCAGCCATCCGCCTGTGGGGTGGAACAGAGGTAAGCAAGGAGTATGGGAATGTGTGTATAACAAGGGCGCGAAAAGTTACTTGTTTTGAAAAAGTTCGTTTGATAAGCTTGGTTTTATTTTTCCATTTTAGCACCCCAAATTGACGGCAATGGCGCATGGCGTTAGTTTACGAACTTTGGCGAAAATCACTCGTCGCGTTGCTTCAGTTTTAGCGTCAAAAGCATCGCGATATATTAGAATGCCGGCGACACTTTCGGAAAAAGAGCGAATAATGTGTTCATTTCAAGCTATTGCTAATATGCCACAGGTTATTGGGGCTTTATTGCAGACCACGGTTAGATTTCAACCGGAAAACTCCGGCTCTCATCCCAGCGAAGAAGATCCTGATGGCGAGTCAACGTATCCAGCTCAATCGAACGAGGAGCTGCACTTGCAAATTGTCTGCGATGCTGCCCATAGGATAAGGGACCTTGATATTCGGCTCATCGACGAGCACTCAATGCCCTCAGACGCTGAGATGTTTGCTTTGTCCAAAATCAAGGATCGCTTTGAGCAGAACGAGTTTCGCGGTCGGATTCTGCTGGGCAGCGAAATAGTGCGTTGCTCTTCCTCACTCTACACGCCGGTGCGTTTTCCGAGGAATCAATCCGAGGAACTCTACAACCACGCCCACGCCACCACGTATGCATCGGCCAGGAAGTGTCTAAGCCTGTTGATGAGTCGCTTTGGTATCCTGGGCACTGAGATAGTCGGGTCTCAGGGATCGGCCAAGCAAACTATTACTGCTTTGGCAATTTTGCACAACATGGCAATGGAATGGGCGGATCCCAGCATAGGTAAGGCACATCCTGGTAATAGTCTTATATTTTATAACTAGAATAATCCTTTACTTTAGATTCGGAACTGCATGTTTCACCTTATAAATCGACTTTCTTCAATGCCATGAGCCACGCAGCAAAATCCGGAGAAGACAACAATAGAAAGCAGTTCATTAAAACTCACTTTGCATCTTAATGAGAACAGTATTCAATTTAAATTGTAATAATTTCTACAATTTTCTCAAAATAAATTAATTTGTTTAAAGGCTTCAGTATTTTTCACTGTTATAATTCACCAGAGTTTCCAACCATTTTCAATTGAAAATACCGCTTTATGATAGTTTATGCCTTTTCATATAACAGTTTATATTTTTTCCAATTTCATCTGGCAGCACTGTTTATCGTTATCGACACGGTCACACTATAGGTAAGGTTTTCACGCATTTTGCCAAATTTTCGTCTTGTATAATTCCTACGCCTACTACAGAAAACCAATCGAAAAAATGGCGAGTTTGGCTACCAAAGGATCAGGACTTGTGAACAGTAAGTTGTGCCAGCTGGAGGCAAAGGCTTTTACGTTCCGCTTTTGCACCTACGAAACGCAGAATTATGTAATGATTTTTGTTCCGCAGGGCTCCTTACTCAGGCAAGGCCGCAGCTTGATGTGTTCCTGAAGTACGCCAAGGTGGAGCTGACGCCCCCGACGCCCGCCGATATTCCGGCGATCCGCCAGGGTCTGGGCAACATCGTCAAGGGCGCCCGGACCGGTGCCTACAAGAACCTCACCGTTCGCGAGGCCTGGCTTAACACCCTGGTGACCGCCGAGGTTATCTTCTGGTTCTACATCGGCGAGTGCATCGGCAAGCGCCACATCGTGGGATACAACGTCTAATTTAAGCCCCCGAATAGCCGGTTTTGGAATGGAGAGTAATCTTATTTCAGATGTCTAATTGTATATGTACGTCTGAGACAACATTTCGACGCTAAATAAAGTGAAATCTTAAAGTGGTAACATAAAAATACGAAAATATTCGAAAAACCGCAAAGTGTTGACTTTTAAATCTGAAGGATTAACAAGAATTTGTCTCTTATATTGCCTAGAAGGTTTATTAGAAGTGATAGTGTGAGAAAAAAAGTAAATATAACATTTAATTGATAAATGGGACAAATATTCCAAAACATTATATAAAACTAATAAAAAATTGCTATTAAATATAAGTTGATTTAGGTTAAGACCACTTTGTCCTTGTTTTGTGTAAACAAGTAACTGTCGGTGTATAACACTTCCAATTGGAATGTTCAGACATCAACATCAGAGTACCTTTACAAGTGGTAATTTTCTTCAAATGCTAGCAAATTTTTGATTCCAGATATACTTTTGTATATCTTATCTTATTTCGAAATGTATAAAGCTAGTTAAGGGAAGAGATGCGGTAAACAGTTGATATTTGAGTTTAATAATTATTAATAATAAATCTACTGTTTACAGCCAGAAAATAGATCCCTTTTTGGTACGCCTCTGCATATATCTAACGGTGGGGAAACTACGAATCTAAGTAAGTCTGGCAGCACTGTTCCATAAAGGTATTTCTTTAGAGTTTTCCGGGGAAAATCGCACTTGTCTGCATGACTCCCTGGGCAGGGAACTTTATGTCGCGGTTTTTATACGCGAGAAATTATTGGGAAAGCGAAAAAAGGAGATTTTCTTTGATTTTTCTCTGTAAATGCGATTTGTGATAGATTTAAGTGTGACCAGCTGCTTTAGATAAATGTTGAAAACATCAGCCCTATTTTTATTTGTTGTTTTCTTTTTGACAAAGCTGTTAAAAACAGTCCAACTAGTTTTAATACGTCTATAATTTTATTACCATTAAAGTTGGCCCATGCTCGGCTGCAATGGCCTATAACCAGCGCCTACAATCGCAGAACATCGTGCACCTGTTGCAGAATCGCGAATCCGGCTACACTTGCGTCGGCAGCCAGCTGAGCAGGATCCCCCGCTTGGCGTACGAGCGGCGGTTCTACAAGGCCATTACGCCGTGCCTGACAATCGATTCGGTGGCCATTCCGCCAGTCTACCTGCGCAAGTTCACGCCGGATGGCAGCCAGCTGCTGGCCTTCTCCCATGACCAGCGGAGCCTACACATCTACCCCTACAGGGGCTTCAGTTCGGCGGCGGTGGGGGAGCTGATCCGCGAGGCGGACGTGGGCACCAAGGAGTGCTACAAGAGCGAGGAGAACAACGTGCTAAGCAGCACGATCTTCGAGCGCCTGTTTGCCACCAAGGAGGCGAAGAGCCTTCGCCTGTGCCACGGCCTCAACGGTCGCTACTATCTGCATCGGGAATTCAGCGTGTTCTTGGAAAACGGCAAGTACGTCCTACTGGCGGCCATGTCTGTGCTGAGGAGTTCACTGCCCATCGAGGATTATGTCCGTTATCCGGATCTCTTCGACAAATTGGATGCCTTTTCATATGTCTTCTTCGTGGTGGATCTGGAACAGGGGGTGGTCAGCGACAGGCTTTTCCTGCCGCAGGATTCTATTGTTGTTTCCCACAATCACGGAATTTCGGTGTTTGGGTCAAAGGTAGCGATCATGTCGCGACTGCATCAGTGCATTTATGTGTACGAGATGTCAAAGGGTAAGCTCTACGAGCAGGAAACTATTGGGCCCCGTCCGCGGGACTTTATCGAAAGAGCATCCGCGGACATTGAGGACCTGGACGCGACTACGGTTTTGCCAATAACACATATTAAACAACGTGTCCTGAGCTTTCTGTATCGTCAAATCGACATAAGCTGCGATGACGTGAGGGAGAAGCTGCAAGAGTTCTACAAAAATTTTGAGTTCGTAAGTAAATAATCTAGAAAATAAACAATTAAAGTTTCTAATAAACGCTATTTTTACTGGCAGATCGAGCATATGATCATGGAGAGGATGCAGCTGATAAACAGAGATCTACTCCTGCTGCGGTATGAAGAACGACCCAAGGAGAGCGAGGTTATGCCTCTAACACCTCCGACGCCGCGTCGTTTATACGTTTTTTATATCATATCCGCCGAGGAGGTGGTGGGCGTCTATCCGGACTCATCCGTTGATCTTCTCCAAATCATACTGCTGTTCTATGATGAGATGAGCAATGTGCGTTCGCTGCAAACCGGCGATGCGCCCTCCCTGCCGTTGCACTACTTTCTCAAGCAGAACTTTGTCGATGCCAATGCCACGGTGCCCTTTGTCCGGCATGCGGCCCTGCGCTTCAATCCAGGAATTCCCGTCAGCTCCCAGTGCCTGTCGCCATCGCCATACCTCAAGTACAGCGACTTCAGCTACGATGATCGGTACATGTCGCCCCTGGAACGACCCAATCCCTGCTCTGCCGAGCCCATCGTCTTCAGAGATCAAGCAACCAAGACTGTCAAGTTCCGGCTGTTCGCCAGGGCGCGCAGGGAAATTGGGGCCATGGCGCCGCGTGAACTATGCGCCTTCATTTGGCATCCGTTCGAGCCCTTGGTCCTGAGCATACAAAAGTGCATGAACAGCTATGCCTACCATGTCCACTTGTACCATCACGGTACGGTGGTGGAGCAGACGCGACAGTCGCCGCAACCGCAACCGAGTGCCTCGTAATATTAAGAACTTGTGATATGCTTCCCCCGGACTGCCAGGAAACACTCCTAAATGTCTTCCCTTCGGGGGGAACAAGAAAGTGATCCGTTTGTGATTTTAAATAAATTGCAAACTCTGATTTTATACAACATAACAAGAAATTTATACATTATACTTTTAAAAAGTAAATAAATTAACTTGTATTAAAGTTCGTAAATTTGTTTTCAAAACTAAGGCGATTTGTGGTGTCCATCCTCGTTGTATTCCTTGTTGACTTTGAGGGAGTGATTGATCACACTGGAGCCTCCTTGCTGAGGGTAAGGTCCGGGCGCTGGCTGTTGTGGCGGCTGTTGGTTTGGAACTGAGTTCGGGTTCCAGCTGGGATTCTGCCCAGCTCCCTGCTGCGGCTGCTGCGGTTGGGGTGGATATGGCGATGGATACATCTGTGGCGGTGGCATCTGCTGGCCAGGTGGCGGCGGCGCTTGCATGTACGGATTGTAAGGATACTGGGGATAGCCATACGGCGGTGGCTGGTTGGGATACGGCGGCAACAATTGATTGTAAGGATACGGATACGGATAACCATAGCCATAGGGAGCAGCAGGATAGGCTGGATAATTGTACTTGTGCTCCGTAACAGTGTGCTTGCTCTTATGCTCTCCGCTGCTGCTGCTGCTATCGCTGTCACTGTCCGCCAGGACGGCTCCCAGCACCAGAAGGATGCTCAACGCAGCCAAGTGCTTCATTGTGACGCAAAACGTTCGTTTAACTTGAGCTCACGGGAACGACTAAATTGTTGAGAACGAAAATATGTACCTTAATGTCCATCAAGACAAATTAAACAGACAGCGCGTGGGGCTATTTTCGTTGATAAGAAAGCAGACAGTGGCGGTCAGGTTTACTACTGTGATTCCCTGTAAGTTTCTTATATTTTAAAGATTTTTGTTTATGTAAAAATAACTAATTTGAAAGTATAAGAAACATTGAGAAATTTATGTGCTTTTATCTCCAGAATAATATTTAAATATATAATATATGGGCTATAGATAAATTAATGGTTAAAGATAGGTTAATGGGCTGTCTAAAAACAAATGTTTAATCAATCCCGATGCCTGTCTGTTCAATTTTTAAATTTACTTTTCATTTAAATGCAAAGTAAATAAGTAATTTAACAACATTTCTTAAGGTGCTAAAATGATGCGAATTCTATATTATTTAATATATATTACGAGTCAAAACAGCCGCATTTCCGCTGATTCGGAATTACAAAATAGGTGACAGAGGTCATGAAGCTTATCATTCTGAACATTTAACGGAAATGAAAAATTTACGCAAATCCAAGGAATATATTTTACGATTTTTAAATGCTCTTTAAACTTAATTTTAAGCTACGTAATAGTTTGCCAGGCATAAAATCTAAACTTTTACAAGTTATCTTCTGGCAAAGTCAATAAACCGGATGCTGCTTATACCTGAATACTACTATCTGTATTTCTACATTATTTATTTATTAAAGTCTCAGAATAAATAAAAAGTCAGCCTTTAGATTAAAAATAACAATGCCACAGATTAGGATTGGGAAATTCCAGATGTACAACGCGTCTTTATGTTAATTTGGGAGTGTGTGAACCTTGGCATTGAACTGATTAAGCCATCATTATGATTCCGTATTTCATTTTAGCTGCGAAATCATATTTATTTCCTTATTTTTATATTTAATTAAAAGTCTTCCCCGTGCATAGAAATGTTTAAAATGTAGTTTATTCTATATATTTAATTTTAAGCACTAATAAAAAGATTTATCAGTTTTTAGTTGTCTCCATTTTTGCTAGCAGCTGCTGCTGCTGCCTTGACGCGATTCTCCTTGACCAGCTTGCGCCACTCCAGCCACTTGACCAGCTCTGGCTGGTCACTGCTGTTACCGCCGTCGGTGCCCTGCTGCTCCAGCTGCATGTAGTAGGCCTCGCGCAGGATCTTGAAGGCCTGGATGCTGTAGTACGGCTGCTGGGTGACAGGGTCAAAGTAGCGAGCCGGCAGGCGGGTAATCGGACAGATGCCATTGCTAGGTTTCGGCAGTGGCTTCGGGCGGAAGATGTTCTGGAACACCTTGTCATTGAAATCGTTCTCCACCGTCACAAATGTGCGCTCGCACTTGCCGGCCAGATCCTTTGAATCGCTGGGCAGGAGGCTGCCACGCGTGGGCTTCCGCATGGCGGGCATGGTCAGAGAATGGTAGCGTATGGTTGGTCCCACGAAGGTGCGTTTGGTGGGACGGGTTTTCTTTTTTTCCAGCTCCATTTTTTGGAATTTCTCTGCAGGTGGACGTGGTGGATGATAATCAAGAGGCTTGGTTTCCATTTGGATACTTACCCAGAGATTTTATGTTTTCCTCTTCTGTGATTTTGGCCTCCTCCAGCAGCTCCTCCTGCGTGGGCATATAGTCCTCTACACGGACCTTCTTCTTCTTCCGCTTGCGTGCATCGTCCAGCTCCTTCAGGCGGATTTTCGTGGCCTGCGTCTTAATAGCCGTCGAGGTGCGAATGGATTTACGACCGGAATCAATGACTGTGAAGCGAGGACGTACCCGGCGCTTTGAGACGCCGCCACCTGCGCGTTTCTTGTGCAAAGCTGGCACGGCCTTGGTCTCCTTCTTGGCCGTCGGTTTAGTTTCCTGCGAATAAAAGGGTTTATTAAGACATTTCTTTATAATTCTTTTGAGAAACTCACCTTGTAGGCCTTTGTATTTACGCCGCCGCGTTTCCGCTTCTTGTCGGGCGCCTCTTCCTGGTCGGAAATAGGCTCATCCTGCTCATCGATACTGAAGTCCGAGTCCACCACATCCTCCTCCTCATCCTTTTGCCTGGGGTGAGTTAATTACATGTTTAAAACAATTAAAATGTTTATATATTGTTACAATAATTACTCGTATTCCTTGTCCTCCTCCTCGTCCTGAAATCCTCCATAGGATGTTTTGTAGAAGTCGTCTTCCTCTTCGTCCAATAAAGAGGCTATTTTGTTGCCGGCATTATTACGCCGAGAGCGTGAGGCAGCCATTGTATTTTACTTTATAAATATTTATAATTTTATAAATTTTTGTTTTGGTTGGTGACAGTGTGACCAATTTTTCTTCTTGCTGATAAGACCAAAGCGCGTCTGGTGGCTTCGGCTTTCGGCGGGAAATAAAATTCGGGTCTTTTTCCACTTTTTTAAGCAATTTCCTATTAAAAAGACTATTAAAGTTAAATAGTTTGATCTAGTTTTCCTGGGAATGATATTGGAATCTGTAAAAATATAAAATAAAATCAAATTAAAGCCCACCAAGCAGTGCACCATTTTCGCAGCCCTGAAAGTTGGATTTTGTAGTGCATTCAAAACGTTTACACTGAGTAGCGTCATATATTTTTATAAATACCTTGGCCACACTATAAATACGCTTGTTGCTTTTTTCATTCTGCCGGCCGCCTGCATTTACGCTAATTTAATTTAATTTAATTTAGCTGAAACCCGAAACCCAGATTTCACTGAAAATGTCGGAACAATGGGAGGTGGTCACCAAGTCGCGGAAACAGAAGAATCTGGACAAGAAGGTGATTGCCCACACGGAACAGAAGCGGATTGCAGCCCAACTACCGAAATTGGAGGAGCTATGTAAGACTTGTTTGTGCGCTGCTGCATGCAACTGCTGAGCGGATTATAACTAATCCAACCTGCCTCCACTCTCCCTCAGTGCCCACCACTCACCGGTATCGCAACTCGTTTGCCTCCAGCAGCAGTATTAACAACAACAATAAGTCGCATTCGCCAGCTAAATCCAACTCAAGTGCCTCATCCTCATCGAAAAATAATAAGTCGCCGGCGAAGAAGAATACCGCGAAGAATGCATCAGTTCCAGCTGCGAAAAAGGCCACGTCGACGACTGTGGCAAAGCCGAAAACTTTGGAGCAGGCTCTGAAGCAAATAACGCCGGATGATTTTGCTGCCCAAGTGGAGCAGGTGAAGCTTAGTTGTCCCGGCTCCGAGCTGCGTTGGCTGAGTCATGTAGGTTCTTCGAAAGGTTATCTATATTAATACCAATCATTAAGAGAATTTCTTATCCTGTAGATTGCTCTGTACTTTAATGGCGCCTTGGCCTATGACTGCGATCCCATTTTCTCTGGCCGCTCGGCTCAGTATCCCAGCAACCTGGCCAGTGGCGACCTCAAGAATGTGATAGTCAAGTTCTTGGGCGGCGTGGGAGAGCAGAACCTGGAGTACTTCTTCTACTCCCTGTTAGATAGCATGGCCACGGATCTAAATAACAACCAGACGGTGGCCGGTTATAAGCTGATCCTGCAATTGATTGGCCAGAACTGGCCGACCATCTGCTCCAGGAATCTGGCCAAGACGGCGCTGCTGCGAAACTCCTATCAGAACAGGAGCAATATCTGCTTGAGCATCCTGTGGGCCATCGGACAGGGCGGTTTTAAGTCGCTAAACGAGGGTGTCCGGGTCTGGCAGAACCTAATGCTGCCCAATCTGGAGCTGAAGCAGTACACCAAGTTCGTGGTGGAGTATATGGAGCGGATTCTCAGTGCGGAAGCGACGAGAAAGTCAGCTAATCCGCTGCAGCTCAACCAGCAGGAGTTCTTTGCCACGTACAATGCTCTCAACGCTCAGTACATAAATCTGCCCAAGGAACTGCAGCAAAGTCTAAAGAGAAGTGCAAGGCTGATGTTGGTAAGTCAAAATATAAGAATAAGAAAAGGACGCATCTTAAGAAGCTTTTATATTTTTAGGAAAACTACATCAACAGTCAGGTGAAGCATGCCAATATCTTCCTGACCTTATTTCGCGATATCAGCGCAAGTTCCAAGCAGAGCAATGAGATCGAAGGCTGTATTAGCTGTCTACTCAGCAGCGGAAGTGATGATTGCCTAAAAGTGTGGCGCATGAACTATAAAAAGCAAACGTTGCCCAGTTTATTGCTACTGAAAGCTATAGGTAAGTCACAGCTACTTGATTAATGTTAAAAACAGTTAAAGAAATATATAAATATTAACTTTTATCACTTTTTAAGATGACAACTGGTCGACTTCTACCAAGGAGTTGGCCAAATCGCCAGCATATCACACTTTTCTGCAAGAAATTGAAGCTCTAAACAGCGAGCTGGATGCTAGCAAACGAAAAGACAACAACTTAGATAGTTTAAAAGAAGTTTTATTGGTGAGTATATTACATTTAATTTATAAAGTTTAACTGAGCCATTTTTTCGGTTAAACTAAGTTTCGTTACATCTCCGATTAACGAAATTGAAAACGAGAACGGTTTTTACTGCCTCTGCATATTCCGCGCTTTTAGTCCCAAGTCTGGTCACATTGTCGGCTGCATCGTTTACCTTTGAACCACCCTTTTTTTCTAATTAGTCAGTCTGGTCACACTGCTTCCGTGAAAAGGAAAACGAAGGTATCAAATTGTAAAATTTACATTTCCAAGTGACAAATTTACTGCAAATCAGTGCTAAAAAGAATGAAGCGGGCTAATTATGTTAAAGCTAGCTAATCGAAACCCACGTCAGGTTGAAAAAGCAGAAAAATAAGCTTTTAACGAATCGAAAGTTTCGAGGGGACGCTGCTGCCAACGCGACGTCGCTGCCAGAAAGAGAGAGAACTGCTTGCCGGCGTTCGCCGATGAAATTTCTCCCTTCGCCATTAGACTCTGCCTGGACGTTTTGCCATTGTGCAAGTGCGCATAAATTAATGGTCCGCACCTTAATTATCGTGTTGTTGCAAAGTGCAAAGTGCGTTAAGACCGTGTAGGTGTGTGCGTGTCATCTTTAACGGTTGTCCGTTCGCCTGTGCGTGTGTATGTGCGCGGTGCGTCTGTGTATTGGTGGCAACTAGCTGCATTTTTCCCCATAGCGTTGCCATGCGGGTCCAGCCTTTGCCGCTAAAAATTTCTTTTCTCCGAGCGGGGACGTGTTGCTTTCGAAAAGAGAGATTAAGCATCGGGCATCATAAATATAGCATTTATCAGTTAACATACGACTCCCCGCCACCACCGTCGCTGATAAGCACGCCCAAATTCGATGATCTGGCGGCGCGTCACTTCTTATTTACTGATGTGTTCCAGCTGCGATTGGCCGTCCTGCCGCCCCGCCGCCCGCCTCCCTATAACTCTGGCTCGCTCTTTCCTCACCTCTCTCTCCCTCTTCCTGTCTGCCGATTGTGCGCACCGCACTCTCCTTACTCTTACTCTTATTGCACGCACGGTGGTGCAGTTTCGCACATTCGCTGGCACACTCTTCTCGCAGCGCCACGATAGCGGCTCGAAGAAAGAACACAGAGCCGAGCGAACGAATGCCGAATTTGTAGGCAGCTTCAACACGTGGCATGTCCACTGTGACCCTGATTTTCTCTGCTCTTTCTTTCGTTCTCTTCTGGCCTTCGCAAGCGGTTTTTTCTTTTTGATTACCTTTCTTTTATATTCACCTGAAACACACAAAAGAAAATCAAAATCCAAAGGCCACAAGAGTTCTAAAGGCATCATAGTTCGTTCAACCTTTAAGTTGTCTAGTGGGTAGTTTCAAAAATGTAGAAAGAGTATAAAGTTAAAGATGTATCTTAATAAGATGGTATTTTTTGTATAGAGTAGAATATAAAAACTATAAAAAAAGTCGAATCTTTCAAATTTTAAAGCTAAATTCTGAAAGATCCTTATAGTCTTGAGAAAAATATTTTAATTCTTATTATATTTTTATACCCTTGCAGGGTATTATAATTTCAGTCAGAAGTTTGCAACGCAGTGAAGGAAGCATTTCCGACCCTATAAAGTATATATATTCTTGATCAGCATCAACAGCCGAGTCGATCTAGCCATGTCCGTCTGTCCGTCTGTCCGTCCGTCTGTCCGTCTGTCCGTCCGTCTGTCCGATTATACGCGAACTAGTCCCTCAGTTTTGAAGCTATCTGAATGAAACTTTGCAGATAGTCTTCTATATACTCTCACTCGTACATAAGTCGGAACGGGCCAGATCGGACGACTATATCATATAGCTGCCATACAAACGATCTGTAAATTTGTTGAAAAAAAATTATAACTTCACTGTTTTTTAACATATCTTGACCAACTCTTGGTTATGAGCTATATATATTACTCTAGATTTTCGGATTTAATTTTATAAAGATCGGACTACTATATCCTATACCTGCCATAGGAACGGTCGTGAAATTTTCAGAAAAAAAATTATAGCTTTGTCAGTTTTAAACATAATTTCTTCTACTTTAAAATACTAGTATTTCATATTTTTTCAGAATTTTGTTGTAAATTTCATAAGAATCGGACGACTATATCATATAGCTGCCATACAAACAACCGACAAATGGGGAGACAAATTACATTTTACATGTAAAAATGTAAAATATGTAAAAAAATGTATAACTGTAAAAATTGTATGAATATGAAAGTAGTTCGTGTTATATTATATTGGGATAGATTATAATTCACAAAATTGGAATCTGCAAGGGTATACCAACTTCGGCGTGCCGAAGTTAGCTTCCTTTCTTGTTAAGTTTAGAACCGGTTTAATTGAAATCAATTGGGAAAATACCTAAAATTACTGTAACTACTTGAAAATCTTGAATATACACTTAATACCCAAAGTACGGCCATAAAAATCAGTGTAATAAATACTTTTTGGACGATTTTAAGCGTGTTGCCTATAAATGTCTGGATATAAAGATAAAAAATCGCATAAAAATATTCCTTCAAAAGGTGGATAGGTGATTAATACATATGATAAATACAAACGATAATTGAAACTTTAATCTGCCGATAAACTACAACGATAAACACGAACTACTAGATAAATAACTACAAGAACTTTGATAACTTTGATAACGATTACTGATAACGATAAAATGACAAGAAAGAAATATATAATGAGGTTACCTAGAGTTTAGTAATCTAAGGTTATGGGTTCCTAGAGTTATCCCATGACATCTATATTATCAAGAACACTTTCATTTTATAGAAGCTCGCCTGTAAATATATATTTTTTAATTATTCCCCGTCGCGATTTCTGCTGCTGCTCTCTCTCTCTCCCCGCATCTTAGGTCATCGCGCTCTTATCCCCTCCCCTCAAAAAGCATTCGTTGTTCTTCGCCCGCTGTCATCTCTCCCATTAACCGCAACAAAAAGCTTGGTTTGAAAGCTCGCCAGAGCCAAAGCCCCCCCGTCATTCTTTTTAGCAAATCGAATTGCAGTGATAAAACCCAATAACTAATTCAATATTTCTCAACAAACAGCTGAGGAAATCTAGTAATACTCGTTGCTATATCGAAACTAAGTGAAATTATAATAGAAAATGGCTCAGGTTAAACCGAAAACTAATAAACAAGGCGGCAAGCCGGCACCAACCGCTGCCAAGAAGGTAAACACTTAACGCATTATCTCATTTTATCGTGAGGAATTCAATGTTTCTATTGCGCATTCAAACCAAACTCTACAAAATGTATTTTTCCATTCCAAAAACAGACCGTTCAGGAGAAGAGCAGCGCGCAGCAGAAGAAGAACAAACAGAATGCCGCGGCACAGAAAAAGAAATGCGGCTGCTGCAAGTGGACGCTGGGCAGCATCCTTGTCATTGCTCTGATCGCCGGCGCTCTGTACTACGACACAGAGACCAATGGCAAGGGCGTGTTTGAGAAATCCGCTACCGGCAAGGTGCTGAAGAATGCCGGTGTCTTGCCGCATGTCCAGAAGACTTGGTACACGGTCATGGGCGCCGGTGCCCGTGGCTACAAGTGGGCGGAGGTGAATGTGCCCCCATATGCTGAACCCGCGCTCAAGACCACCTGCGATCTGTGGAAGCTGGCGAGGAATGCCGTCTGCAACATCTACCAGAATGGCAAGGGATACTTCAGTGCCAAGTGGCCGGTGGTGGCTAAGTTCGTAAGTGTCGATGAAAGCGGATGATGCTGATGATGATGATGAGGTCATTGCAAACAAACCAGTTTTTGGATAAATCTCTGTATAACTTTGTCTAATATGTTGCTGGCTCTCTCCCTTGCAGATTGACCAATACGTGCCCAATTTGTCGGCCAAGATTGAGGCCTTCGCTGCGGGCGTTAGCGACTTCGCCGTGAGCAGCTACGATAAGTCTGCCGTGCTTATTAAGGAGAAGGTGCTGGTGTAAGTTGATCCCTGACTGAACTGCGCAAATATTATAACTTACCCTTGAACTATTCCTGTTTTCCAGGGGTCGCTTCTCGCCCGAGAACATCAACCAGGCACTGAACCAGACGCGTAACGCCGCCCTGGAGTACTACAACCAGTTTCACAAAAAGGTCGACGCATACGCCAAGCTCAAATGATTCTAAGCGTCCGGCACGCTTAACCCCTCTTTCTCTCTGTGGGCAGCGACCATCATCTGCAGCTGCTGCAAGAACAACAAACGCGTCATAGTAAATAGTGAAGGAAAGCCCCTAATTTTTCGCAATTAGTTAAAAAAAATAAAGATGGAAACCCAAGAAGCCACTCACACATTCAGTCATGTAACAACAACAACAGCAGGTCAGGTCTCTAATTATACAAAAAGCAATACGAGCAAATCTTTGTGGATGCCGGAAGCATAGTGTACACTAACAGAAAAAACCTAGTAAATTCAAATCTTTATATCGAATTATGTTAGTTGAAGGAAAAAAAAAGGAAAAAACCCGTAAACAAAATTTCTGTTGTACAAAAACACGCGTGTTTAAATAGTTTTTCTCCGGGACGAGAAAAATATATTTTAAAATTTCTGTTTTCCCCCTCAAGCCGTTGTAAACAAAAGGAGTTCGTAATTGTAATTATTTAAGAGCGTTTATGTGTGGCAATGCGCGAAGCGTTTACTTGAAATTATTGTGTTAACTGAGAACTTAACAATTCCAATTGCATTTTGAAGGCAACCAATAGATTCAACAAGTTTTTTTATACAACTACTTTATATATTTACTTTTACTCTATAGTTCTTTTTTCCTCATTGTGTCCAAGTGTGTGCATTTCTCAAGACTCCTCCGTATATTTGCTTAAAAATAGCGCGTTTTAGTCGGATCTTTGTTTCAAATGCGCGCCAAAACCCCTTCGATTTTAAAATCTCATTTGTATATTTAAAGGAATACACGATTTTGCATTAATAAATATAAAGTTGAAAGAACGTGAAGTCAAGTGAATAATTAAAGAGTTTTATTTAAGGTTGGGGAATGGGAGTCCAAATTGAAGCTGAAAATGGGTATAAAAAATCATTATTTTATAAATAATTATATATTTATAATTAATGCTTAAATTATTTCAAAACTAACGAAACTTGCTAAATTTCCCTAGTCGCTTTATTTTAAAGGTTTTGCAGAAAGCAATTTTTTGGCGACAAATTAGCTTGGTGTTAAATTCGCCAATACCTTTTAATTTGCTGAAGGGTTTATTTTAATTTTAGATATATTTTTTAAGCCATAAAATAAGCAATATTAAGTTAGTTTTTAAATTTATTTTAAAACAAATCTCAACAGTTACCGGTATTGTAAAGCAGTTGATATTTCCCCTTAAAATCAGGGTATTTTAAAGCAGTAAGTTGTCACGCTGAAAGTACATCCTCTTTTTAAGTTCTAAAATATTCCTTGAGATTTTCAACTGCTTTCTATGTTATCTGAATGGGATATTAAATAGCGGGAAATGTGTGAATATTTTACTGCTTTCTATGTTTTTTTTTAGTGGGATTTTAAATACGGTGAAATATTGGAAGCAGTTGATATACACCTTGAAGTACACAGAACTGCTTGTCAAAATAACGATTTGGGGAAAGAATTAAATTTTATTTTTAATTTTTTTTGATTACAAAACAAAAGTTTGTTTTTACAGCATATTCTTAATATTTCCAAAAAAAATCCGAAATTAATTTTAATAATCAATTCGGTTTTATTAAATGCTTTCGTCTATTGTTATCCATATTTAAAATTTGTTGGATTTTAAACTAAGCTTAAAAAATTAGTTATAAAAAGGTATATTGAAGTTAGCACGTTTATTGGTATTTAATTTTTAAAGCTTAATAATTAAAATAACATTCAAAATATAATTGAGTTAAAAAAAAATAGATTTTCTTTAAAATCTGAAATTAAAGATTCTCCTTTCGGAAAAACCCCTTAAAATACTGGGAATCACGTGAATTCGCCGTAAAGCGGGACTCGTCGAGGCTGTTAGGACTCGTGCAGGACTCGTGGCAACGCTGGCTTCGCCCCCGAGGAGGAAACAACAATACGGAAAAGCTCCGACCGTCGGTTGCCGCAGTATCGAATGGATTTCAAGTCGAGGCGCACGTGTTTATCCTTTGGCGCGGCTGTGGTTTCGACGACTCCTTATCGTTCGCCTCGGCAGGATATCGTAGTTGCCGCTTTCGTTACGGTTAGTGTTGCGGTTTGTCGCGCAAAGCAGCGTCGTCTCAAGATCCACGCAACGCGTTGCGGCTTTTTGTCGGCTCAAAGTTGACACTGAAAAACGGGTGGAAAACGGTTTCCTGAATTTCTCTGAGTGCAAGAAGTGCTAAGAAGGCAAATATAGTGAAGTTTTTTCCAACAGGAGGCCGCTTTAGGCTGGCCGAATAAGGATATTGTTTCAAAGTCCAGCCTCTGAAGTCATATCTTTGGATTTTTGAACCCCAAGTGAGTTTGAAGTCTTAAATTCTCTTTCAGTTCTTCTCAGGAAACCGCAGATAAATCAGGGGTCCAACATGGACTTGCCATCGGAAATGAATCCAGACAGTTGCGCGACGTGATTTAGGACTAATCGAAAATGCATTTGTTAGTCGAGTTTCTCGAAAGAAACTTTTTCACTTCGAGAGAGGAAAACAAATCACACATATTTTCTGCTCAAATTTCTGTGTCAGTTGCATAAACATGGGGCAAGTTTGAGAGAGAGTTTTCTGCACAAAATTTGTATTATTTTGCTTCTTCTTTTTTTTTTGTCTTGGACTCAAATCAAAGTTTTTCCCTGTTCAGGTGGAAGTTTTTCTCAAAAGTTCTCACTCTCTCTCTTATCTGCTTTTGAAGTTGCCTCAAGTTTTTCCGCGACCTAATGAGCACGTGTGTTATGGATTGACTTTGAAATGAGCCCTGATTTTCTTCTCATGAGTTTGCTTCTGTGGCCAAAAGTGAGGGCGAGTAATTAATGCCAGGGACGGGTCCTTGGAAAGTTTTCTTGGAAAGAAATTGGTCGGAAAATAAAGTTTGCACAAGCCGCCGCCAATAATAAGTGTAGTTTTAAACTTTCTTCAACTTTTACTGATATGTATAGTACATCCAATTGATTGACCAATTTAATGCTGACGATGATGATGCCCAGTCCCATCGGGACTTTTTCTCTTCCTCTCAAAGGAATAAAAGTTAAAGAAGACCTGTTGGTTGGTTTATTTTTTTTTGCAACTCTCAACATATTCGTTTATGGGCACTTGGGAAGTTTGCCTCATTTGGGAGCCCAGGAGACCTTGAAAGTTCTTGATTTAATTTAATTTATTTATATGCATTTTATAAGCTCAAAAAAGGCAATTTAATAAGCCGAAATATATTCCGTTTTTATAATAAATGTAAGAAAATCAAGATTTTAAAGCTAATATTCTCTTTCCTAATAAGTTTCTGTTAAAGTTTTCCATCTTATTAAATCTTGTAGCTCATAGCTTCCTGTTTAATAACAAAACTTGCTTCAAAAGTAGTTAAAAACTTAAAAAAACGTAAGGCGAGGTTAAAGGGTTGAGAGTGAAAAAGTTTACAAAGGCTTCAACTTCCGCTTAATTATTCTTAAGATCTTTTCAGTTTCTTATTATTTTTCTCGAAAATTAAATAAGAATGAGAATATTTTCCGGTTTTCAGCTTTAAAGACTGTAATAAACGCAGGGCAAGGACCTCGTCTGCGGCTTCGTGACTTCCCCCTTCCTGGCGATTAATTAAGTGCCGCTTGAAAGAATGGAAGTAGATGAGCGTGTCGCTCATTAATCTTCTAGGCGCAGGACATATGTCCTCCGAGTTAGACAATCTCAAAAAAGGACATTGAAATCGAAATGCTTGCTCTGGCTCTGTCTCTGGCTCTGGCTCCTTCGTGTTCATTCTAATTGAATTCTGCTTCGATGGGTTTTTCCCTTTCTTTGGTTTTGTGGCCATTCAGCTGCTCCTTTAAGAGCAGATCAAGTGGTCTCCAGGTGGTTTTTGTGTGGCTTTTTGGCCAGTGTCCAGGTGATTAATGTGCCATGTGCCCAGCCTGGCTGGTTTGTTTAATTAACTTGTATTTATGCCTAACACTAGACAAAAGGAGACAAAAGCCAGACAGGACGAGAGATGAAAGTGGGCTTGGTTCCACACACATAAAGGACTCACATTAATTACAGCAAAATGGTAGAGTAAGCCTCTAAGATGTATCAAAATTAGCGTCTGCCACTTGCAAGAGTAAAAACCGCAAAATGCAATTAACAATCAATGGAATTGGTAACAACAATATATCGAAATTCATGTTAATTTTATAGCCAAGCACACACAACAAACAGCTCATTACAACATTTCAAAAAAGGCAACATTTAATTGCTGTGATTACCTGAGAGTTGCCAGCAACAAAGTCTTCTCTTTGCCAGCGATTTTTACTGGGTCAAAATTTCACTTTGGCCGCCTGCCCCGTTTGTGCTGCGAAAATTAACATTTTAATTGGATTTTGGCCAATGCATTTTTGCGAGTGATCAAGGCTGCATCAGGCACACACTCACCTTTATGGTGCAATAATAAAAAAAGAAACTATTTAAACAAGCTCGATGCGGGTGGTAAATATTAATGCAGTTGTTAGCATTGGGATAAAGCTTCCAAGGACAAGAACATGGACAGCCACGTGACATGTCCGCGATAAGCAACTCGCCATCGAAAGCACATACAATATATAATATATAAAGATATATATATGTATATATATGGGGGCTTAACAAACATAAACAACTGAGAAACACAAAAAATTAATGCGACAGCTATTTGATACGGGATAAATGATGCGAATGGGGGAGCCATTTGTTACGGACAAAGGTCCTTGGTTAATATCGCTGTTTGTTGAAATTAAATTATGTTCAGTATTGATTTTGATGCAGGCCAAACATGCGATAATGTTTCACTTATTTGTGTTGAATATATATTTGTCCTAGAAAAAAAAGAAGAGTTTTATGCAAATATATAAGGTTCGTATTGGGTTTTTAATTGGTTCTGTATTTTTTAATTCTTTTTAAAAGATTTGCCTTTAACATGCTTAGGTTTCCCTGATCCCTTTGGTGTTTTATCTTTGAATTTTACCTTTTCTTATTTTATTTATTAATTTAACAGTTAATAAAGTGCTTATTTATTAACGTATATTTTAAAAAAGAAAGCTCTTTAACTTTCCTTTCCTATCCAACTAAATAAAATTTAAATCAGCCCAAAAAATATAACTTTAACTGAAAATAATTGCGAAGCCCTTGCTCACAACCACAATTTAATCAGTATTTATAATCAAAACTAACAAAATTATTTTGAAAAGCAAATCAATTATTCCTTAATTAATATTAAATATTTTCACTAATTGCCTTAAATGAAATCCTCTCTTTCCAGAATGGACTCTAGAGACTGCGGCTGCCTTTTGTCAAATCATTTCAAGTAATGTGAACCAAAAATATCCGACTCACAGCTGTAAAGTAACCTTTTTGAGGTGAACAACTCAAAGTAAATAAACAATAACAATCAAAAGGACCATGGCCACGTCAGGCAGATGCTTGGCCTTCATCCTTACGCCAATTATCGTGGTAATTATAAGCATTTCAAGGACTTGGGCCATGCAGGAGCAGCAGCAGCAACAAGAGCAGCAGCAGCCACTCGAAATTAAGTCATTATGTAAGTTGGCAAAATACCTTTAATTAAGGAAATATAATTAAGCTTTACGTATGTTGTACGAATTATTATATAATTATTATTGAATTGCATTATGGAAATGCATTTCCCAATTATATTTATTAGGATTAAACTTTGTGCAACTTTCAAGTTTTGTGTTAACATTAATTAGCTTTTGGAAAATAATTAAAACAAGTGTCTTATTTAGCTACTGACTGAGTTTGTCAGTAGAAAACAAGGTTGCCTTAAGGCCACATTCCACATTTGCTTAAATAAATCAAAGCAAAGTTCTTCTCTTTCTCTTGGCCTTGTCTATGAGGAAGACTCGACTGGGCCGCTTAATGCAGTAAATGCCTAAATCAATTATGGCCAGCAGGCAGAAAGCGTAGAGGAGATGCCAGAAAATAGGCAAATAAACCAAATAAGCAAGCAAAGAATAAAATCTACTTAGCACATGTAGACTTTAATTAAATCATGGCCGAGAGTGTGCGAGCGAGCTAGGCGTCGCGCGGCCTTCATGTTAATCTGCAGACACCAAGCCGGAGCACATCCTGCTCTCCAGGATGCGGGGCCGAGTCCTGGCACTCTGTTGTGGTTGCGGCTTTAAGGCGTCGCCAGTCAACGCTCCGGGGATTTTTATGATTATGCCTAGCATTACTTGGTCATGTTGCTATTGCTCCCATTCTGTACAAGCAAAACACGACAATAATGCTCAGGAATTTACAAGGATGAGAGAAGGGGGAGCTAGGATGCTGAGAAAGTGAATCCTGATACAACAATTAAGTGTGGGAGATCTTTGGAAAAATGAATACAAATTTAAGCTGTAATATTATCCCAAGTTAAGTGTATAAAAGGAATATGAGAGAGTGAGATTTATAGCTAAGAGATTGCTTTTTCTTTGAGATTATATTATTAATTTTAAAGATAATGTAAGAAAAATATATAAATAATATTTAAGATTATAGCTTTACTCTTACTTTATTTAAAAATTTCTTATACAAGTATAGGTAATATATGTTAGATCAAGGCCACACTGCGTATAAGTAATATTTCATAAAAGCTATTTTAGAGTATTTTTTCCCCGATTTGATTTTTAAAGAAAAATGTAAATATTTTAATAAAACCTTGATATTTTATTAAGCATATATTGAAGAATAAACCACAAAAGGCTTTGCTAAAAAAAGGAATAATTAAATTGAAGATACCATCCTCTCAGCTTGTATCCTGAATAAAGTTTTGTCCGAGTTACAAATATCTTAGAAATAATAAATCAATAAAAGAACGAATCAAATGCCCCAATAAATTCCTTTTACCTTATGTTTTATCTACTTTTATATGTCTTTGAATACATTTCAATTGCTGGTTTAAGCTTTAAAGTGCCTCCTTAGCAATCGTTCAGGTTACTTTTCCTATTCAATCAGTTCAGTAAACCTTAAAAGAAGACTATCTACTTGGGTCCTTCTGCTCTATTTGCGCAGCACCTGGCAGGTGTACACTCATTCGTATTGCTCTCTGTGTTCCATGTAACCATATGTATTGACATTACTTGCCAGTGACTTTATGATGTGTGTGGGCAAAACCGAAGAGGAACCTCCGCCTCCCATTGCCTCTTCCTAGAACGAAAGCCAGTCACAAAATGCAGGCCATAAGGGAAAAGATGAAGGGAAAATGCAGGCCACTCCTGTTGGGATTTTACTTGCTGGGAAAATCAACTCAAACTTTTCACTTGTTTCTCGTCTCGAAAGAAGAAACGAGGGTGGCAAAGGAAGGAGGTGCTGCTGGCCAGGAAGAGGATCGTAAAATTATTTTATTGCCCCGCAGTCTGGCCGCACAATTAAACTGCCATCGTGGAAGTTGCTGTGCCATCAAAGGGAATTATTTAAAATTCAAAAATCCGGCACAAGCAGTTGTCGTGTCAATTAATAAAAGTTACGATTATTTTGTAACAACACAAAAGGATACTCGGAAGGACGCAAGGACTATTGTTTGTGCCATTTAAAATCGGTCATAAACCAAAATGGAAATAAAAAGGGGTTTTCGTCTTTTTAAGTGGCCTTAAATAATTCGTGGAAGCCACTTAAGAAGGCTTTTGTTATGATGGTTTATATTTTAAAACAAAATAATTGAGAATGCGGGTAATTACACAAATGCTGGCGGTCATTGTGATTACTTTAACTATTAAGTTAATGAGGCAAATCGATGGCTTAAGTCGGAGATACTCTTTAACTCTTGGGGGAACTGCAAAAATCGAATAGTTGTGATATTATTCCTGCTGAGAAATACATTCTTTTTGCAATTTAATAACCATAAATGTAGCAGAGCATGTGTGTACCTCAATCTGCGGAGCAGAGTGAGCAATATGGGAAGCAATTTCATTTCATATATTCCACTTGCCGCTATTGTTGTGTGCTTGTGTGTTGTGCGTTGTGTGTTGTGTCCTGGCGGCAGGACCCATGGCCATCACAGGGCCTCTACCGCAAGGGATATAAGGAAATCACATAAATACAAGCTCATAAAAATCATGACTGCATGTCCTTTGTGTCTAGAGTTGTGGCGTATTGTCCTGCCTTTACACTTGTACTTCGCCCTTCCTTTTTTCCTTTTTTCGGTCTCCCGTCTGCTTTTAATATTTTTTCAGAGGTTGTGGGGATTCTTTTTTTTATTACAAAATGTAACTAAAAGTTGCAGATTTTATATTTATAGCATAAGTCGAAGATTTCTTATTTATAAATATTTTTTTTTTTTTAGCGTAAACATTAGCAGTCTCACGCCTTGTAGTTCAATTTTAATGTATTCAAAACTCAATTTTTGATTAAAAAACAACTATTTTTAAGTTCCGGTGTCCAAATAATCGAATATGCCGAGCACGTTGGCCCCAAAAATGCAATCTAATTTAAATGACTTAACGAGAAGGCCGAAATGGTCGTACAAAAACATGATTCTGGGCAGGGAACCAGGAATAAATGCGAGTTGCACATGCTGCAGATGCTGCTCCTGCTCCTCTTGCTCCTCCAGCAGCAGCCAGAGATGCAGATAAGGAGCTTGGGCAGGATGTGTGCTCATACCGGTATCCTTTCGTGTAATTGCATGTTCCTAACTGAATTCAAAAATGACTACGTTTGCCAGAAATTTTGTTAGAGAAACGAACGGAAACGGGTTGTAATCAAACATATGCTTATCATGAAGATCAGACAGAGAAAAAGTATAGTTTGAAAATGAAAATATATGCTTGAAATTATAAATAATAATTTGATAATTTCAAATAAGTGGAAATAGTATTAATATTTATATTTTATAGATTTAAGGTCAAAAAACTTAAGTGAAAAGTGTAATCTGCACTATGTTCAATTGAAATGAGTTAAAAAACTGGGCTTAAAAATATTTTTTCTTGGAAAAAATTAAAGATTGGAAAGTGGAAAAATAAAGTTTCAAATTAAAAATAACTGCTTTACACTATAAGTAACAATGTTGGCATAATATTAAAGATAAAGTCAAAGTTTCGCAAGAACCGAATGAAATGCGCTGGAAAACAGCTCTTAAAAATGTTCTTTTTAGCAAAAAGTTGAAAATTAGGAGGTAAAAATGTTTAGTTTCATGATGAAAATACCTGCTTCACTCTGTAAATTATAATAAAAAAAATATATTACATTTTTAACATCGGTTTTAAGTCTAAAAGCTGAATAAAAAAGTTGTACTTTCACATTTCACTTTCGATTGAAATAAGTTGGAAAAAAGCAGTAAAGAGTTATTCAATTTCACAGATATTCTTTTATTGTTAAAAGTGCCCTTAAAAAATATAAAAAAAATCTATAAATGAGTAGATATTAAATATTCCACCTTAAATAATACAATATGAAACTCTTAATAATATTTTTTACTGTTAAAAATTGCAAAAAACCAACCCCAGCTTAAACCCAAAATTAAACCCCAAAGTTCTTAAACCCCTCGAAACCCCTTTTAATAAACTCTTCATAGTTTATGTTTCCATTGAGAAGTTTCTACGAAAAATGACACAATTACGTTATGAATGAACTCTCACACATTTCGAGTGGCGGAGTAACAAAAAACAGGAAAAAAGAATAAAACCAATTTCGGGACATGTGTAAATAATGATTTCGCTGTGCGGTCTGTATTCGTTCAACTGAAATAATCGTTACACATAAATTCCGCCTCGAAAAAATATTAGCTTTGGGTGCCGTTGCTGCCGTTCACCTAAAACATGTCTAAAAAAAAAAATGAAAAAAAATCCCTCAAACTTTATTTGTTGTTAGCAAAGTGAGTTTTTTATCGTTTCGGGTACATTGTTTCAGGAATGAGAGAGATGTGTGTGTTTGTTTTGTGGGATTTATTTATGATTTAAAAATATTTAAACATTCGTGATCCCTTCTAATGGGCATTCCAAGTCCCTAATGCGAGAAAAAATCCAAAATTTCTATGAAAACCTACCTCACTTGAGTGTGAGTAAGGGCATTGCACTGGGTGTGTTGAGGTGGCTTTTATTTTTCCTTATTTCTGCGAAGCCCAAATCTGTAACAAATCTTTTGCACTGTGAAAACATTAGCCTTACGAGGCATGACTTATATATGTACATTTACAGACATATGTACGTACGTACATGCTTGTGACAATAAGCCAAAGAAAAAACAAAATAAAACATAAAACATGAAATCAAAAACCCCGAAAACAAACATATATACATACATACTATATGGAGGATATAAATTTCGGGGAGGCTTTCAGGGGGAAGGCAAGCCTGCTACTAAAGCCGTTTTGTTAGATTTATTTCCGTTTTTCCCACTTTTGTTGCAACTTTTACTGTTTTTTTGTTTTTTGTTTGTTTGTTTGCTTGTTCTTTTTTGTTATTTTTTGAAAGTTTTTCTAGGTTTATGTTTGCGGGCGTGTCTAGTATTAGTTTAGTGTTATGCATACCGACTAAAAGGGCGTGGCATGCAGCAGTTAAAGGAGTACAAAATGTCTGTTAAATAATAAAGCAATATAAAAAGGGGGACCACCCACACTATTAATTTAAATCCGGGAACTGAGCGGAAAAGAGCTCGTAAATACGAACACTGATGTTCATCAAGTTGGAAAATTAAAACTTTAGCCAGTGGAAAACTGTCACGGAAGTTGTTATGGCGCTCTCTCTCTCTAAGCCAACATGCAATTTTTACCCTATCACAGAAATTTACTCCAAGTATTCGGACGTGAAACTAGCAGTTGCAACATACGCAACGATAACAAATGATGCTGGGACTTGGATCCAGAGGAACGAGCAGGAGGAGTGGACTGCAGCAGGGCCAGAGATGTATGAACAAGCAGGCTGACTGCTAACGATACCGGGAATAAGCCCTAACATGATACAGTGGGTACTCGATAGTAGTCATCCTAATATATGCCTAATTGTTGAGAAAGTTGTGGAAATGGTTGCTATTTCATTTTAAGTACCTCTAGCTTATCGAGGGTCTAATTTTTATAATTTACAAAGTACAAAAGGAGCGGGTTACTTTTATGGTTACTTAAATTCCCAAAGAGTTCTGAAAGTAAAATGAAAGATATTTTGTAGGGGTGTTACAGAAATCAATAAAGAGTTTATAAACCCAAAATAGGACACTACTAATTTTTTTCGAATAAAAAATACAATTTACAACGAATTCTGTACCTTAAAAATGGCCTTGCATACTTTTAAACACCATTTTAGGAGTTTCAAAAACCTATCTTCAGTTTTCCTTATTAAAGTTTAAAATATATTAAAATTATTTTGAATGAAAATTTTTAACGTATTGATATAGGCAATATTTTGATATTCTGCGAATTTGGCAGATCTTTAAAATAATTACGATATCTCAATGTTAAGTGCGATATTTCTCTATACTTAAATTTTTGATCTATCAAAGCTCACTATATGATATATTGGACGATCGATCTACATTGGACTTTCCTTAACTTTATATAACCTTTATACTTTTTTATTATTTATTGAAGATAATTGATTCTAGTTCTCTAAATTGCTTGAACATAAATGTTAAATAAAACAAAAATATTTTAGGTTCCTTATATAAGCCTAGGAATTTTAATATGTAAACTATATTAAGAAATCTTCTGTTGATCGAAAACCTCTAATAGTTAAATTAAAATCCGCAGTATATCCGAGTGATCACTGTCCTCAGTAAGAACTTCCCTCGGAACTGTAACCTTTTGTCGCTCCCCCCGATTGTTGCCAGCTGATAAACTAACTAAGCTCCTGGCTGGCAAGGATGTGTATGTTGTGGGAGGGGCGAGGTAGAGGCGCGAAGAGCCCCAGGCGGGACATAGAGGAAAGGCTACAGCAGCAACAGCTACAAGCACCTCGCTAAATTACAAACAATGCTTATTTGTTGTTTATCTGTGTAAAGCATCGCTGTGACACTTTCAGGCCACGCAGCTTACATACATACATACATACAGGACCTTACTTACAACTTGGCCCAATGAGGGGAAGCCCCTCCGTCATTTTGTACGTAATTGAGTTGATAAAGCTTCGGTGCGGCGGCAGGCAGGCAGCTCTCTCATTGTTTGTGTAATTTGCGTAATGCATGCAAAGTTAATTACCTCGGGGAACTTGGTAATTAGAATTGTGATTGAACGCGCCGCACAGTGTCGTTGACATCCCTTTGCTACATCGTATGCACTCCCAAGCTCCCACACTGTTAGATCCCTTTCCCCTCCTGGTTTGAATCAACACCATAAATTGTGTTGTCCTTGACAAGGCTTCGCTCATAGCATCCATCCATCCATTGCCTCCATCTATCAGTAATATCTGACTGTCTGTCCCGATTGTTTTTTCATATATATATTTATTTTTGTTGAAAAGTTGTCTCCGATTCGAGTTCGCAGACGTTTTTCAATTAGCCAAAAGCAAGAAAGTTTGCCCTGCACTTGACGTCTTGTTATGGCTAACGAATTAGTGACGTTATTATTTCGTTGGAATTTTCAGGTGATTTTCATTAAAATAAACACCATGTAAATCAATAAAAAACTTTGCAGACATAAAGAGGTGGCAATGGCCAGCTAACCATAAGGGGAAAGGTCTTTAAGAGGCTTTGAGTAGGTAGGAAGAAGTTTATTTTGTATTATGATAATTATACATTAAATATTAACTTTGATTTCATGGAATTTATAATATAAATTTCGGAAAATTAACTAATTAATTATAATATTCATAGTATTATTGTTTAATTAAATTTGTATCCAGTAAAACTTTTACTATTCGATGTTCCATCTATTATAGGTTCTTAAATATTTTGTATTATTTTTTAATTCAAAATCAAGTTTATATTCTACTTGGACTTTAATTTAGAAGAAACTTAAATTATTATTTCTTTCTTCTTATTTTTGAAAGCTACAAAACATATTTTAGATTTATAAAATACTTTTCAAAATCTATGGAAAAAAGGATTAAGCTTTTTCCGAAACATAAAAAATTCCTTTTCAATTGCTAAGCCCACAAAGCTGAAAGTATTATTCAAGCTCTGTCAGAATTTGCAATGCATTTCACAACTTTGATCAATAAACGAAAATTGCTATCGTTTTGCAGTTTCCTAAGCGATTTAAAACGAAAAAGTTTTTATGCTTGGCAGCCACTGACAACTTTACGAAAAAGCAAGAAAATCAACAAAAGAAATATGCGAAAAAATGCGAAATTACATTTTTTGTGTTGGATTTCTAAACTTTTCCGAATTTAAGCTTCTTAAGAGATTAAAGAACATTTCTTTTAATTTCATTTTATTAACCCGCTTTGAATACGATTTTTATTTGAGGTTTTAATAAAATTATGCTGCCTATAATTTATGCTGAATAAAAAGGCTAATACTTTTTTTTTGGTTACAAAAAATTGTTCTTTTCGATTTTGTGCCTGTCGGAAGTTGCCAATTTTTCGCTGTTTCATTTGACGTCTTTGGCACTTTTCAGCTGAACTTTTCCCCGGAAGCCGATGGAGCAATCAATTAAAAGCCGTTTTTGGTTACTGTATTAGTTTTTGCGATTGAAATTTTCGTTGCGTGAAATGACGGCTGACAAATAGCGGAAATTGGCTTCTAGTCAATCTAAAAACCCAAAATTCAAATTTGACTTTTGTAAAGGAAGTGAAACAATAAAGAGAAGAAGAAAAAGGGTCCTACAAACTGTATTGAATTGCTGTATGTTTTTTTTACAATATTATTTTGCAAAGAATTTTTCTAAATTGACGAATAAGTGACTTCGGCATCAGTCCAAACTAAGATTTTAGATTTCATATTTATTTCCACGAAGTTTTTAGATAATTTCGTTTTCAAATAATAATGTTTCGGTAAACGTGTAAGATAAGAAGATAATATTATTATACAATTTCTTTAAGGAAATTAGTATACAATACTTTAAAACTCAAATTCTATCTTCTACTTTTCTACTCTTTGCTTTACTTTAAATTCCATTCCGTGATTTCTTTTATTTTAAATCCCATTTACCGATTTCCTTTATTTATGCTACATTTTAAGGTTAATTGCAATTATTCTTCACGCCAAAAGAAAAACCAAATACTTGATATTCTTGAAAAGTTTAAAAAATAACTTTTTTCCTTCTCTTCTACCTTGCCAAAAGATGCTTTTTTACTTAGTTTTTCTGACGAAGAAAGCGAGTACAACTTTTTGCATATTCCTTTTTTCGTTCCATTTTAAAGGTAAGTAAGTAGTGCCGTGAAAGAGGGGAATCCCTTCCAAAATAGTTTTCCCCTGGCAAATGTCGCAGCGTCAAAGGCGTCTGAGCACTCAATGTAATTGAGCAACACTTAAGCAATATGCGCCTCATTAGTTAGTCGTCTTGCAAAGCAAACAACCGCGGGGGAAAGTGGAAAGTGGAGAGTGGCGAGTGGAAAGTGAGTGAAACCCGAGCACACATGGAAAATGAAGGAGCGAACTTCACACCAGAGCGATTTCCGGTGGCGTGAACTGGAATCGAGAGAAGCGTGAGGAGCAGCTGGTTGAAGGAGTACTCTCTACAGGCACAAGCTATAGTTTAGGTATCCATTTGTGTTAGTTATACAGGGAGAGAAATTTGATTTATTAATTGAATTATAAAATGTATAATACATATTATTGTTCTACACAATTATAATGAGCTTAAATTTGTATCTATAAACAATTTTAAGCTGATTAAGGACTCAACTCTTGGTTGAATGCTGGGACAGGGAAGCAAACTGTTGCTGATGAAGGACTTTGGTAGATTCAGGTCTGGGCTATTTTTATGACAAAATATGTGGATATATTTTAGGTGAAATATTTTTTAATGAGATTAATTATATTAAATATTAAATAACTTAGAATGGAGATTACAAAAATATCAGATTTAATTTTATTAAAAAAAAAAACACACTCAGTAAATACTTGCTGTCCGTCGAAATACCTTTTAAATAGTATTTACCATTATGTACTGAATTCATTATCCTTTTTTCATACTTTCAACCCATTTTTTCTTCCTGTGCAATCACAGACATACGTTCACGACGTGCCTTCCTCCTTTCCCTCTTTGCCGTTCCATCGTCTCAAGTTTTCATACGTGCCCTGCTTAATTTCGAGTTTCATCCATAGCTCCACATGTCTCGATTACACGAAATGCATCGAAACTTGGCCCACACTTGGCTCCTGTTGTTGCCTGTCTTTTATTTTCGCTTCCTTGGCAATTTATTAGCTGCAACAAGTTGCACGAACGAGCGGAGCTGAGCAAAAATAAGTGGAGTCGACATCGAGCTCTGTGTTTACTTGTTTGTTTACTGATATTTGCAAGACCAAGTTGTAATTGTTCTTATCGTCAGCGAATATGTTCTGGCATTTCGCAGCAATCTTTTGCTTTAATGCAACATATTTGTCTTGTCAGCCTGTTTCCTCGGCTTCAAACTCATTATCAAAGTTTTAGTTCGAGTTTGTCGTGAAAAGTGAGCTTAATATGTGCAAATATATTTAGCTATATGAAAGTAAAGTCTTTTAAAGCGGAGGAAAATATTTATAAATATTTTAAAAATAATCTGGAAACTGTGTACAAGCTTATTACAATTTAAAATTTATAAAAATAAACATAAGGGTGATCCAGAATTCTTCTAAATAATCTAGAAAATATTTGAAAGTTATGATAATGCGCTTGGAAAGGACAAAAACATCGATATTTGAAATAAATTGATATTTGAACGTTGCATTAATACATCGTTAAATTCTGTTTGATATATCTGCTAAATATAATCGTAAAAAGAGACAAATAAGATTGATGCGGCGTTTGTCGAGAATTAAAAATTCTATATATCAAACTGATCGATAATTTCGATAAACGCGATATTTTTGTATTTAAATCATATCTCTTTTTCCACTCTTGGTATTCAGCCCTAAATGTGCTGAAAACCATCTGGGTATAGTTTAAGGACATTGCCTTTTGTGTTAAGTTATAGTTTTTCGCACTTTTCCAGCCTGTCAAAACTTTTGCTGTGATTTTTTCCACCAGCTTCTTGACACTTTTCCTGCCTTTTATTTGGTCATAAACTTTTCACACATTTCTTTTTATTTAAACTTGGAATACGAAAAGCTATTGTTGTGACTAAAGCAGTGTAAATACAAAATTAAAGGCTTAAAAATGCTTTTAAATTAAAGAGCTCATGGTCAGGTAATTTGAAATTTACCAGGGTGCCCCGAAATCATCACAAATATCAAATATTCTCCCCCAGCTTCCCCCATCTATACAAAATGTTCACGTTTCTAATGTCGGCTAAAATCCCAATCAGGCCAATCACTGTGCACGGATCGCCAGATATGCACTGCGTCAAGCATAATTAAATGCAAATTAGCACTGACAGGACAAGGGTGAGCCTGGTAGTCCCTGTGTGTGTTTGCCAGCGGGTTCATTTTGGGATCTCTGACAAGTTACGTGGGAGTTTGGCGGTAAATATGTAGTTCTGATTCCGAATAGGCAACATATATTCCATGTTGCGGGGCAAACACATCAGCGCAGACAACTCCAAAATGTAGCGAAGTTCCAACAATGCGTGGCCCGAGGCTGACTGCGTGCGATTAATGGATGAAATTTCAAGCACTCTTCGGCTATCTGAAAATTTGCAAGGGGAAAACCAGGGCGATTTCATCGAAAGTTTGGGCAGGAATTCGTGAAATGATGATGCACAAAAACTCTAACGATGTTCCAGACTGGAGTTTGGGATAATTGGAGAAAGGCAGGCTAACACATGAAAAAATGCTTAATTTAAACTAAAGTTTGCAGGAAAAGTCTATTAATATGATGAAGTTGTTCAGACTTAAGGCTTTTATTTGTTTATTCTATTTTTAAATATTAACTCAGCAAAAGTTATACCAAAATAAACCTTTCTGCAGAAAATTCTTTACCTAAAAACCAAGCTTATAAATACTCTTTAACGAAAGCCCCATCAGAACTACAGTAAGACTGAGTCAGTGACAAAGAATTCTACAATCCAAACAATTAGAAATGGAGTGCGTATATATTTTTTGTTGACTGAATCGGTAGCCCGACGACTAATCATCGATACCGAGCAGTTGTTTATATAAATTCCACACTTCAAATTCCATTTGGCCGCAGTTGCCGGCCAACTGTACGTCGACATGAATCGTTCGAGCCAAGATTTCCTGGAATATATTGAAAATCTAATTGCTGTCGAGAAGTCGTTGTCCTGCGGAATGAGCTCACCATCGCCGGGAATCGTTACCATAAGGATTTGGCTAAAGGACAACCGCGGATCACAGTCACACCACACAAGACAGACGCAGCCCAGCTTGAAGTATTCTCCAAGTTCGAAGAGAAAGCTCAAGGCTCGAGTGTCCTTAAACTGGAGGATATTTATAAGAAAGCTGCTAGAGCGTTTCGCAAAGCTCGGCAGAATGATAAAGTGGAGAAGAAAGCAGGAGTAATAGTTCCTTAAAAATATATTTAATGTATTAAGTTAAGAAATGTAAGAGGATTTCTTATGTCGAAAACTCCCTGTAATTCCCTGTAAAAAAATCAACAAGTGACTCGCATAAAAAAAGCCACTCCATGTTCTTATTTTTTATGATTTTACGACCGGCTAATGCCTTACAATCCTATAATGGAATGCGTAAATTAAAACAATAATTTTCAGAGTTTGTAATCCAGAAATTACACAACGATTTCATTTTTATGCCGCCATCTGCTTCATTTAGGCTAATGAAGCGTTCTGCTGAATAATCCAGTATCCCGTGGCACATTTCTAGCCACAGGCCTGAGTCTGTCGTCCATTAGCCAATTAAATAAATTAAAATAATATTCTCAGACTTCAGGGAACGAAAGCAAAAGATAAACACAAAGAGGCCGCCGAGTGCGTAATGAAAACATATTGCTTCAAAAGAAGGGAGCAATAACTTCATTAGTCCATTGGAGCGACAAGGAGCTGTGTGCTCGTGCCATATATCAGATCCAGCAGAGGTCATGATACTTTACAGCGCTATTTTGCCGCTGCTTTCCTGAAAAATTAATCAATAAATCGTCAGCTACCAGGCATCAATAAGCGGATATCTCGGAACGGAAAGCGAAGCAAGGAAGTCGCACAGCAAGTCGGCAGATGGGAAAGTGAAAAAAAAAACAAGAAACTGGGATAAAGTTGAGTGGGTCGACCAGGGAATACCCGGTTTTTTGGGTTTGTAAAAATCATTGCATACTTTTAGGATGGAACAGAGCAGAATGTTGATTCATGCTCATAATTTATGACAGTAAAAGCCATATTAAATTTCTCTAAATCATAGTTATGATTCCCATCTCAAAATATAAATTAAAAAATTAAATAAAATATAATATTATTATAAGCCCGATACAACCTTCCTTCTCCCTGAATAACCCTCTACAACCCCTCCCAGTACTGTGTACAAAAAACTCTCAAAGTCAGTGAGGAGCGTGGGAAGAGTGAGCGCAGATCAAGGACCAAAGAAAAAACCATCATGATTTATTTACTTTTGAATGTCTTTCATGGCCAACCCTTGACCCCTGCCTGCGGTTCAATGGGCGGAGGCTATGCCAGCCTCCCCCTTCGCACATTTCATGAGTATTTTATTGGCTACGTGTAACTGCGCAAACAAATTTACATGACACTGAACTAAAAGGTGCTTACCTGTCCCTCAGACAGACTCCAACCTCCAACTTGCCCTCCCCTCAGACATTATTGAAAGATTGATGAAAGTTTTGCGGCCGAGTAACCGAGAAGTATCTGGCTTTCCCGTTTTCTAACTATCAAGTGAGCAAGTAAGGAAAAATTTCCTGTCAAGATAAATGACTTGAGTTTCCTTTTGCTGCGTATACGTTATATTTATACATATATATTCGTATATATTTATTTTCCATGGGTATCTGCGGAAAATTATTGCGGTGGGTGAATGCTTATAATGAATAATGAACGATTTTCCGCCCCTTTTTTTTTCTTCCTGGAGTTTTATTGTGGCCAAACAATAAAATGCTTTGGCCATTCAGTAAATTTGTTTGTGGCTTGACCAAGAAGGAGCTGGGACATCGTCGATATGGCTTCACACTTTGATTTGACTGCTCCTTAACTTTTGTTGGGGTCCGATGTGTGTATTTATTAATGGCTTTTATAATGCCTCCCCTTACGAATTTCTCTATATATATTTGGGGTCATCTTGGTGGGTGTTTCTAGGCCAATTTAACTGTCAGCGACGCCTGCTCATTTGTCTGGCCCTTCGCTCGATTTACTGGAGGAGGCTCCCTCATTTTGATTGAGCGCTGCTCATAATTGATACATTCGGAATAAATCTGGTTGACCTATTTTTTTTTTTGCCTCGATTGGGATATATGCCGGACGAGGCGGTATTGAAATCGGTTTTCTCCGGCAAATGCTTTATTGATCGATCTGTGTGGCATTGTACAAGCTTCTGGGATTTTATGGTGCGGACATAATGATAAATTTGTCCAGCAAAGGGATTTTACAATTTGTAACCTACAGGCCTTAAGAAATTTATTTAAACAAATAAATAATATATATGCCTTTGTAGATAAAGTAGAATAAATAAATATTATTATTTTTCTATTTAAAATAATACCTCAAACTGTGACTCTTACCTTTTCCCAAGGAAACTCTCTCCCTCTTGCTTAAATTGTAATTTCTTGTTATAAAATTGTGGTTTTATTCATATGTTTTAAAGATATTTATGAGCCCGGGGGCCCAACACAAGCCCCCGGCGACCTTTCCGCATACATGACGTCCAGGCGACTTCCGTTTCCGCTCTGACTGCGACATGGGAAAACTTTTAGCATTTATCGTATGAATTTCTGCCGCCACCAGCTCTATGCTTTCTTTTATTTTATTTTTTCTTTATGCCAAAAAAAGAAATAAATTCAAATGCCTGCATAGTCCTTTTGTTTTACTTAACCCTTTTGCTTTCTATAAACTTGGAGCTTGGCCCCTTTCATTGGAATGCATTTGCTGGCAAAGACATTTTTCTTGTTTCTGTTAAAAGTTCTCTTCTGTCTAAGCCAAGATATTTTCTAGGCATTTGGCTTTAAATTTATTACTTGTAATCTCCTTAGATTTTCATATTAAAACTCAAAAATACAGGGCTCCCAAGCAGTTAAGCTGAGAGGCCACAACAATTACGCTTTTAACTGCAGCTGAGTGTGCAGTTTTGACATTTTAAGTAGGCATTGCATTGCCATGAAAGGGCTGCCTGGAACAGCAGTCAGTGGAGCTTCTGTTGTTTGTTTTGTGATTTCCGTTTCTGCTTTTGCTGTTGTTGTTGGCCTTACAATTACGATCACACACAGTTGCTTAGTGTTCCTATTCCTATTCCTATACCCATTATACCCCGCCGCCCCTGTGTTCGTGCTGAAATAGAGCCATGCGATGACGACGACTCTCTGGGCATAATAGGCAAACACAGTGCGGCTAAAAAGTATGCGAGCACTCACAGACTTTTGCTCTCTGGCTCTTGCTTTGTACTTCTCATGTTTGCCTTCCTGGCTGGGTAATTGCGGCAACGCCTTTTTCTGGCGCAATTGTGACATTTTGCAAGCGAATGCAGACCAAGTGAGTACACTGTATTACAAAGACAATAAGAAAAAGTGTGACCATGCAAATGATAGATAAGTAAACAGTGTGCCCTTGCAGGCTGTAGAACATGATGCATAACTGTACCGGAAACAGGAAATTAAATTCTTACTTCAACATTTTCATTAAATTTAAATAAATATTTTTATTACAATCTAAATTCTCTCTTAGTTTTTAAACCTTTATTGAAACCGTAAAAAAATACAACAGGTCGGTGCCTTCATCAGATTTTTCTGTCACCGCCAGATGATGGTCCTTTTAGCCACTTGTTTTGCCCCTTTAGTAGCGGATGTCGACTCGCCTTTTGTGTATTTGTGTAAGCGGTCTGGTGCAATGTTCGCCTTTTTTTCTGCTTTGTTTGTATTGTTAATTGTTGGCGCGTGCTTTCTATTCATTTGTAAGTCGACTTAAAGTAATAAAATAATTAAATAATTATTATTATTTATTGTTATACAGCGTGCGACGGCTACAAGGGGGCCTTGTTGCTGTTTGTTGTTTGTGCTCGTGCGGCGGGGCTAATTTTAAATTTATGATTTGTGGGCTTTGTTCACGCTCCATGGCTGGCACATAAAGTGTACTGTCTAGTAAATACTATATTTTATATTTATTTAAGTACGCAAACACACACACACACACGCACACACGTCCTGCAATTCTTCAAAGGCAGCTCTTGTGCGACTTTTAGACAGTTTTATGACCGGCATCATTTCGTCTTTTGAGCTCTGCTGTTCTTTTTTTTCTGCGCTCCAAACTCACCCCGAACACTGTCGCCTGGTGACTTATTGGCGTAAAAGTTTTAGAGCCGTTTGGCCGGCAGTAAAGCCGAAGGCCAGTCAACCAGCCAGCAGAGCACAGTAACCAATGGCTTTTCTGTATTGCACCCAAATGTCTGCAATAAAATATTTTACAGTCGTGCATCTTGCGAGGCGTTCAGATTTCAACACAAAACAGGGAGATATTGGAGAGAGACGAAGTCCTTTCTTTCCAAAAGCGATTGGAAATCCATTTGTCTGGTACTACAGAAATGAGGAGAAATGTATTCCAAATGCAAAAACAATTGCCAAGATTTATGTGTAACCAAAATGTGGTTAAAATAATCCTTATTATAAAAAAATCTCCAGACTGAATACATTAAAATAATCTTTTAAGCTGAGTAGCTCAATATACCCTTTCTTGCTTCTGCTTTTCCTAGAAAATCTTCAACACTTACTCGCTTTAAGGCTCCACTTTAAATATTCCGCATACGCCTTGTTGTTAATAAATTACCCAAAATTATAGAAGCGAAGCCGTCAGGCGCAGTGGCCTCAAAGGCGAAGGCTGCCATCATGGCCGGGAAGAAGAAAGGCAAAAGCCTGGTTAAAACCAAGCCGGAGACCCACTAGCTGGCGACAGCTGGAGGAGGAAGTGGCAGGAGGTGGCAGTTGGAGCCAGCTAGAGAGCCAAGTGGCTGCCGTTGACGGCGACGTCGGCATCTTAATAAATTTTCATGCGCAACACTTTGACGTTATTAATACGTTTGGGGGATTCAAGAGTGCCATGCACGCACCTAAAACCGCTAACCAAATGACGGCGAATTTTGCTTAATTACACGGCTTATCCACAGCAGACACCCGACGAGTGCGGTTTGACTCAAAAAAGCAAGCAAGCAAGCAAACAAGGCAAGGAAATTAATTTCGAACGTTGTTTAAGATATTTCTGCACATTTATATGCTTAAAATTCGATTGCAATTTATCGGTGAGGCTTAATTAAACACAAGGAAATTCCTGTCTGCCTGGAATGCTCATTGAAATGCGCACAGAGACAAGTTTAACTAAATGTTAATGAAGTAGGGTCAAAAGCCAACGGTTTGCCGCTTCTAAGCATCTAATTCGGTGGCTAATTTCCTAGACATATTACGACAGGTTTCCGCCAGTCTGTCTGCCTGTCTGCCAGTTCCCAGAAATTTCAATACTACGAGAGAAAAAAAAAGAACTCACTTTTCACCTTATCATGTCTAACTGCCAAATTTGCCAAAGGTTGCCAGGCCCGCAGGCTCTAAGGATACACTAGAGGGAATACATACTTGTACAGGCTGGAATTTGAATTAAATTTAATTTAGTTAGGTAGCTAAATATGTCTGACACTCAATTTAGGACAAGTTGCTTCAGGGAATAAGCTAAGGTGATTATACCAGCAAATAGAAGGATATATTGCATTATTTTTATTATTTTAATAAAGATCTGAATACAGCAAATAAGTATTATATCTCTCAGTGCCTTTCTAAATTGACTTGGCACCGAGGAGGCATTGATGAGACACGCCCCCCAGCCTCCATCGATGTTAGCAAATAATCTTTGTGCTCTGGCATATTCTCACTGTCAACGGAATAATCAGCCAGCCGGGCGGCTGACATGTTAAGTCACTTTGTCGTCAGGACACACACACACATCCTCTCCTATAGGAGTTCCCCTTTCCAAACCCTAATCACCCGGCACACTCCCCATTTGGCTGGCAAATTACACGTCTCGGATTTGAATGCTTCGGTTATTTCCCTCTGTTCTTCTGTGTTTTTGTTGTGTTTTGTCTTGTGGCATTAGTTTAAATTAATATCAGGACACAAGGTATGGCAAACCCACCCGCATTCTCAATCTCATTGGGATCCTTGTCTTTTCCTCTTTTTCGGGGGCTTCACTTATTTGGCTTTTGGGTTAACTAAACGAGGGGCAAGCTTGGTGGTTGGGTGCTGTCTGTGTGTGTGTGTGTGTGTGTGTTGTGGCAATAACCTGAATTAAAATGTTTTGCCAGATAAACATTAATTGTTGACTAAACCAGGACAATTTGTGCAGCACCTGGGGCTGAGCTCTAAGCTTGAGGGGGAAAAAGGTCCTGGATGGGGGGAAGCTGGCGAAAAGGTAAACATGCTGATTAGTTAAGTTAAAGACTTGTGGATTTTTGTGGTATTTAAGCTATCACTAACTTGGGGAGTTAGTAGATTGGAAGTCTTTAATGCTGAAAGTATGAATTGATTGATTTACTTCAGAAAAAAATTTAAGGCATAATAAATATTTCCTTGAGCAGAATTTAACCTTTAAGTACTTTCTTTAATCTTAATTCTCACCTTTAATAGCAAGCGTACAAGGTTTATTAAAAAAATGAAATAAAGGCTGCATGGAGCTATATAAGCTCTTTTAAAAAATCTATGATGATTTCTCAGGCATTCTCATAGTCATCGCAGACGAACTCGTCCTGGAGAAAGTCCCCAAGTGGGGCGGTTGGGTCCCCAAATCCCTGCTCGTCTCGCAGCCACTTGTCGTGGTCAATACCCTTAATTTCGCACACGACCTTGAAGATTAGCTCCTCCCTCTGGGCGTAGTAGTCGGGTGAGTGGAAATTGGCGTCCAGTTGATGTGACTCCAGCTTAAGCTGCATCAGTTTCTTGTGTAGAATATGAAAGTCTTCGGTCTGCTCCTCAGCGGTCTTCAGGGTGAGCAGGGCCAGGAATTCCGACAGGTGAGACTGCGGTAAAGAAAGGTGTGAAAATTAAATGGTATCCAGGACACATCAAGAGGCCCAAATCCACTCACCACATTCTCGTGGCTCTTCAGGTTCTCATCGTGGGCAAACTCCACCGCAAATTCCAAGTTTCCTCCGCAAATTTCTTTCATGGCGGTGAGATTCCAGTCCCCAGGAGCGGATGCGTCGGTGGTCTGAGGCAAACTGTCGTCGCTGTCGGAGAGCTCGCGTTCGGGCTCGTCACCATTTATTGGCCTGCAATTTGTTTACATTATGCACGGTGTGGTGATTCGATTCGCCTTACAGTTCCCACCAAGCTCCCACCAGCACCACCAGCCAGCGGCTTGTTTATTTTTGCAACCACTCATCGCTGTCGCCTAGACCCCGCCGCCACTCTCTATATGTGGAAACTACAGCATTTAGACACGTAATCACAGCGGAAAAGCTTACTCAGCCAGAAGCAGTTGGGTAAAAGTATAGTCTTTGGTCTTTAGTTTATAATAGAGTGAAGAATTCAAGTTGCGGATTTGTGAAAGGTTTTTTTACCAAGTATTTCATTTTTTAGAAAAAGTTATCTGTATGTGAATTTGTTTTTAAAGAAAGATAAAAACTTACTTCTTTATATTACATACCTAGATTTAATTCAACATTAAGTGACGTATACAATTATTAACATTTAAAGCAAATATTAAGAAAAAAAAGACACACATAATTTTCTGGCAGATTTACAAGAGATTTCATTATAATTCCTCAAGAATTCAGTTCATTCTTCATACTCGTTATATAAAAAGTTGTAGGATTATTATTTGAATGTTATTAAGAAGCATCTTTCAGCGTTTAAACTACCTTTAAACAAATTGATAAATAAAACTTAAGACTTCAATCCTCCCCTCAGCTTCACCTAAATGAAAACCGATATTCGCTTTTGCCGCTTGAAAGTCAACTTTGCTTTGACTCAATTTCAAGTCTGTTGATTATTCCGAGTATTTCGAAATTCATTTGTCAGAGCTCCCCGAGAGTGTAAACAAATGAAAGCGAAGCGCGTTTTAGCTATAAATCAGATCGAAATTGAACACACACATGAGGAATATGTTTATCCGATACACTTTTTGTCGATTCTGATTTTTTCAAATCGACCAACGACTTGCGGAACGAATGCCAAACAAAAGCTGTCATAAGCGAGCATAAAAGTCATGGTGCTCCAGAGCTGCAGTGATAAAGTCAATAAAGCTGATATTCCGCCACGTGAAACACAGGCCAAGAAGTGAGTAAACAGAGTCGAAAAATAAAAAGAAATAGCTCGAATGGCGCTTAGACAAATAAACACGTGTGGAGGGAGAGTGCAGAGCAGAGCAGAGCAGAGGAAAAGCTGAAAATTCGAAGGTTGCTGCTGCTGCTTCACTTCGCACTTTTCCCGTATATATTTTATGAAATTTTCCGTTTTGTTTATGTGACTTTCTCGGACAGCCCCCGAAAAAGCCGAGAGAGAAATCCTTGAAATTGACCCAGGAGACCCGAGGCTTAGGGGCCATCCTGCTATCCTGCCGCAATGTGCATAACTTTTGGGGAAAAGCTTCGCAAATGCAAAGTAATAAAATTTAAGTGTCGAGTGTATGGGAAAACTATATTCCCAAATGGTTGAATTTAACAAGGATAAGTGGAGAATTTTCCGGGCTACCTGAGAATGTTCAACAGAGATTTATTTTTACTAAATTAATATATACTTTGGCTTAAATTGAATTTATTTCGAAATGGAATGAAGTTTAAAATATAAACGTCATAAATTCAGTTGAAAATAAGAAAGTATAAACAGTAGTTATTTATATTATTGTTATTAATAGAATAAGCTCACAAAAAAGAAGAGCCTTAAAGTGCAATATTTAAAGCTGTACTGTGTAAATTATTAACTTTTATTTACGTTTCTTATATTTCTCTTTAATATTTTTAACGAAAATATACTTTATTTACTTCTAAAGTTTTTTTTACAATATTAAATCTTGCTTAACAGCTTATTTTCCTAAAATTTAATTGAATTAAATACAACTCGAGAAGTTAATTAAAATTATTCCCATTTAATTTAATTAAATTTAATTAAATTAATTAAATTTTATTAAATTTAATTAAATTAATTAAATTAAAGACCAAATTACATAATGAAAGTGTGCAAAGAGTTGCAATTTCCCTTGCAGCTCTAAGATTTAATTACAAATAATTACAATCACAAAGATCTCGCCAAAGTTATATGCAGGAAATTTCAGTTAATTATGCAATTATATCCTGCCCTATCTGCGTGCAAGTTAAATTGGTGCCCGAGGCATCCAGAATTGACAGAAGCGAACTCAATTGGCTGCCACCACAGGTTTGTGTCTCTGCCGTAGGATGTCCTTCTGATGACGAGGGAGGAAATTAAATAAATCAAGGCTCATTAAGGGCCTTGAGGTAAACACGAACGCAGACTGCGCACACACACCCAGAGACATATGCTATTTGTTGTGTTTCCATGTGCGATTTTGGGTTATTTCAGGACCCCCGAAAGCAAAGTTGACAGTTGATGTCAACTTAATCATCGTCAAGGCAACACAGACTCGGCTAAGGAAGAGCGGTGGCGCCTGCAGGAGTGAAATTTCAACTCCTTTTTCTGGCGATAACAGGACATATTGCCAGCTCATTACGTCTGCGAGTGTGGGAGTGTCTGCGGGACATGTCTTTCGTTCGTCAGCCCTGCACTTATTCTATGCCTTTGTCTCAGCCCTAATAATGGCAATATTACACAAGTAATTAGTCACGCATTTAATTATTATTTATGGCCTGTGTGGGGGAGTGTCGTCTTCGCCGTCGTCGTCTATCTGGCTCGGCGACTCGAAATTATCCTTCGCTGGCGTATGCGTATGCGTGTGCGTGTGCCTAACAATTATTACATGTAATTATCCACTTGAATGCTTGTCCTGAATCATCAGTAAATTTATATGACACATCGAGATAAAAGTTGTGGAGGAGCTATGGAGGAGGTCTGTTTCGGATTGGCAAGCTATTAGCATATGCGTGATTGCGTAAGTAAATTATGCCACAGCCGACCAATGTAATCTGCTTAGCATTATAATTTACGTAGCCGAGAGTTAATGTCTTAAGTAAAAGTAGGCACAGGCATGATTTGGTAATCTAACTATTTTTAGCTGACAACTCAGTCAGATTTTGTTGGTTTTGGTAAGGAATTATGGAAAATAAATAAAATAATATGGCTGTTGCTAGTTAATAACATTATAATGTATGTTTAGGTATTAAATGATTACGATTTGAAAATTTTATAACAAAAACTTTATAGTTTATGAACTCAAAATTGAATTTAAAATGATATTTTCTTATAAGTCTAATAAAATCTATTCATTAAAGAGAGCCTCGAATTTTTCCTGTGCAATCTTCCTAACAATTGGTTAGTTAGAAAGAAATATGAACCAATTAATACCAAAAACCAATCCAAAAAGATTCCCTGCAGCAGCTGCTCCGTAGTCAATGGGGTTAAAGTTCTATCACGTACTTCACTCCTGACCAAATCTCAAGATGTTGGATAGCCCCGAGGCCGAAACTTTCATCGATTAAAAACTTTTCCGGGTTGCCCCAAAGTATTATCAGCTGGAAAAACTTGTGTTGTGACCGACAGCTGCCGTGGAATGGAAAAATGAGATTTGTTTGTTGCCTCTAATAATTGGGAAGGCAGAGAGATTCGGAGATTGGGAGATTGGGAGATTGAAATGGCAAAAATCGAAATCGCAAACCAGGAATAATACACCAGATTGGCAGGCGGAGGAGGAGGAGTCGCCGAATCTCGGCCTGGCACGTCTCCCCTGTCAGCTGTTTATTGAGGCGTGATGTAATTAGCATAACACACCGACAAGGAAGCAGGAAAAAAATAAAAATAAAACCAAAAATAAGGCAGAGCAAAGGCAGAGGCAGGGACCCGGCAAAGACCGAGGAAAGACCCAGCAAAGACTCCGGCTTAGACGCAATTTGCGTAATGCTAAAACTTTTAATCACTCATACGCTCCGTGGCGCCACACAGAGAAAGGCGAAGGCGAAAGCGCAAAAAAATAAATTTTACGTCAGAGAAAATAGTCAACAAAGCGTTTTGGGGACGAAATGAAATAAGTGTAAATACGACAAAAATTTACTGGCACACACACACTCACACCAAGCACACACACTCGCACACACACACTGGCCCCCCAAAATGCTCACTCAAATATGTATGTATGCGCATCTGATTAAACACAAGTGTGTGTGTTTCTTATATGACTTTCATCCCCAGCTGAGAAATGCATTCCCCTCGGGTTTCGTCCCAAAAAAAAAACATATATAAAAAAATTATATATATATTCATCTGCTTTGCCTTAAGCTCGAGTTTAATTCCTGCTTTGACTTTTGCAATGAGCACTCAAAATGCCGGGTACAGTGGTTACTCGAAAAATGTTGCATCAAGATTTATTAATACAGTTTGCAGCATTTTTTTATATGATTTTGTTTCTTCATTCTTTTAACAGCTTTGATTTTTTAAAATTGTTAGCTTAGGTAAAGGTAATTCACATAAAAAATAATTTTTAATGTTTTTTTAAATTAGCTTAAAAAACATTCTGCTCTTAATATTCAATTAATTCAGTAACAATCTTTTTGCATTTTTGAAGTAATTTGAGTATGAGAATTCTTTAAGAATTGTTCAGAGGCCTCACTGTCCCCTTTCATTAACTTCGTTTTACTCCTAACAGGGTATTCATTGGGGTATTTTGAATTTCATTATAATTTTATTCTTCTTTCTTATAGTGTTTGTTAGCACTTGATAACAATTTATTCATTTCTATATTTAGATTGAAGCAGAAATAGCATATTATATTACCTTTTCTATCCTTGAATAAAAAGGATTAAAAACTTAGTTTGGCTTATAAAAATGTTCTCTCTTAGTTCCAGCTAGCAAGAAGATTAAGTTTAATTATTTATGCCAAAACTACAACTTTTCATTGATTAAAAAATGGTTAGTCTGTTCAAAGAAGGGTATTTAGAGATTCAGCAAGCCGCAAGCCTGACTTTGCGTCTTTTCTTGTGGTTTTTTTCTTCTCCAGTTCCTCAGTTCTTCAGATTACAATGTAAGCTGCGGCGCGTTTAAGTGCGACTGTGTGTGTGTTCTGATGCTTGCGGGTGGTGTTGGTGTTAGGAACTGGGGTTGTGTGTGTTTGTGTGCCGACCTATTTGCTTAAACACACTCTAACTGGCACTCTCAGCCCTCTTGGCCACGCCCTCGGAGAATGGCGCCTCTGCCTCCCTCGCTCCCTCACCCCCTCCCCCGAGGTCCCGGGTCCTCTGTCCTCATAACACATTAGCGAAAGTGAAAGTGAAAGCCGCCATAATGACTGCCTCCAGTTGGTTTTCACTCGCTCCTCGTGTCTGGGTCGCTCGCTTGCATGCCCATACATTCTTATTAGTTCAGCGAGACGCCAAAAGCGAGAGAAATGCAAATTGGCCAGATGGAGAATGATGGGGATAACGGGAAGCTTAGTTCTTGGTTCTCGCTTCTCAGTTTTGCAGTTACAAAGTTATTGGTTCGGAGTTTTTAGTTCTTGGTGTTTTATTCATACTTAACTAGTATTTGTTTTTACTTTACAGTAGTTTTTATTATCCAGTTAATTCTTTGTTCTATATTTTCTAATTTCTTTTCCTAAGGTTTTGTTTACAGACAAGATCAATCTTTTCATTTTAAAAAATTCCCTAAAAAAAAATTAGTAAGAAAAGACTTTTTCTGTTTAATTTTATAGCTTTAAAGTTGATTCTATCCTTAAAGAAATAGTATATTTTAAAAACAAAACTCAAACCAATAATAAAACGGCTTTCCCTTTCCGTGCCGGATGTTTTTCCCGTGTGAATCCCTTAAAAATAAACCCCCGAGAATGTGTCATAAAATCAAAAGAATCGCCAGTTAGCAACCGCAAGGCAGATATACTTACCAAAAAAGTGTCAAGTGTTGAGTTTTCTTCCCGCTTTTCTTGTGTTTGTTTGGCCGAAAACTTGTGAGCAAGATGAGAAAAAAGAATACAATTTTGAAATGTCACTCAAACATAACGGAGTATTCATAGGCAACTACTTTTGCTTCCATTTCAACTTTGTAAATCTTATTTGCCGTCGTAGTACTGTCAATGGTTTCGTGATCTTTTTCTCTCTTCCCCCCCCATATATATTTTTTGCTCCAAAAGAAAAGTTGGCAGACGCAAGGAGAAAAGCCAAACTTTTATTAGTTTTCCGGCAGAACGTTAACCGTATTAAAAAGCACTCGGCGACATTAGTGGGAGAATATATAAAGATGAAGCCAAGTGTGTCCTCTGATAATCGGAAATCGGAGCCAAAACCAACAACAACAACAAGGACAACGACAATAGGATGGAAATTGAAAAACTGTAGCACACTTATTTCGGGGCTCCAAGTGGCCCGAACTTCTTCAAAAACGCATAAAAAATCAATGGCAAGCGAAAGCAAGATGTGCGCAATAAATGTCAGCTACAAACGAAAACTTCACATGTTTTTTTTACTGAGTCTCGACTTCCTGCGCCAGGACTTCCGCTCTGCGTATGGCTCCGTGTGTGGCTGTGACTGTGTCAATTTGTAGAGCATACTTATGTGCGCTGCGGCTGAGGGAAGCGTTTGGCCCCACACACAAATTGAAATCCGCCATAAATTGGCGACTCGAGCGGAGGAGAGTGACTGAAAAGAAATAAAGCAAAGTCGAGTCGAGCCGGGCTGATGACAATTTATTGTTCACACTTGCAACTGATGATGGTGCTTAGGGGACTGTGCGAAAACAAACGTGTGCGACACACACACGTGTATTGTGTGCGCGAGTGTGTGCTCCGTTTGCCGAAGAATATTTCATTGTCTGGCCGTTCCCAAAAGTAGGCTCTACAAATTGCCAGCCATTATTTTGCTTCTATGCCAATACTCGCAAGCGCCATATATTTTCAATATATATATATATACCTATATATAGAATTGTAATTTAGAGATGTGAAGGTATCCAGACAATTTAGAAAGCCAGCTTTTTCCGATAGTTATAAGCGGAATGCCTAGAGTTGTTATGTTTAAACCTTGCTATACCTTTGTTACTTATTGGAGGGTTTGTAGTAATATTTAAGCAAGTTTGAAATAAATTATATTGAATTCATATTTTACTTTAAAAATGTTAGCTTAAAAAATATAAGAAATTGATTTATAAATTAATAACGTATGTTTAAAGTAGTATGAACAGTATAAAATGTGTACATTCTGTTATATAATGCAATGTAAGTGTATACTTGTTAAAATATAATAGTTTTTAGTATTAATAGTATTAAATGTGAACATCCTTAATGTACAGCAAAGTATATACTAGGAAATTTAAATGGTGACGTTTTATAATTATTATTTTAATTAATTAAATATAACTCTAGTTTATCCCGAAGATTTGCAAATTATTCTAAGTTTATTATACATTTTATACCCTACTTGCATTGGTATTTTCCCAAAAGGAAGCCCATCAAGTGTCACAAGTCGTTAAAGCGTAACCAGTTCCACCGGAAGTACCGGAAACCTCGAAGGAATTTGAAAAACAAAAGCTTGAGGCGCTTGAAAGTAAGCAAAAGTGACTCAAGGAACCATCTCTTTTTGCCATTTATTTCCTTGTATATTACATGCACGCGTATCGAGATGTAAATTCATTTTATTTGCCTTATTCCTTGTGGAAGTATGCAAGGTACAGGTACACTCGCAGGCGGTGTGCAGGCAATTTTCAATTGAGCGCCCTGTGCTCCTGGCAGGCGATGATTTAAATGCCTGGCAAGTTTTTCCGACGTGTTCCCCGTGTGGGTGGCCTACTCTCTTTTCACACAACTTTTGTGGAGAACTAAAACTTTTGCTAGGCCCCAAAAAGAAAGTTTGAACCAAAATACCACACACAATAAGTGGAAATAAGTGGAAACTTTTGTGGGTCTTAAATTATGCCTCGAATCATATGATTAAAGGTGATTTTTCCGGGAAAAACTGAAAGGAAAGGAAACTCTCAGTATAGCTGGACAGCGGCGAAGATGACTCGTTGCGGCTCGTTTAACACATTTAAATTCATGCCAAAACAGCAGAAATCCACTTGCCACACGACCGTTGCCGGAATTTATGAGTTGTTTCGCTGGACGTTTCTGTGTGCCGCTATTACGGCTACTAAGTCTCGGCTAATAGCGGCTTTAAAATTTATAGAGTTTTTCGACTGGCAGCGACGGCTTAGCAGCGAAGTGATTGCCCCTACCTCAGCCAGCCTCAGACCAAGTCCCCTTAATATTTATTCCGTTTTGCTCGCTCGCTGGCCAGCTTTTCTCGGAGCCCGATGATGATATCTTGAATAAGACAACAGTAATACGATACTTTTTTCGGGACACGAAACCTTTCGGGAAAGACTGATGGGCTGGGGTCACCAATTAGAGGCTTAAAACAAGAAATAAATCGGGGGAATAGGAAGCTCTTTTATGGATTAGAAGGAGCCCTTTCTGAGAGATTTTAAAATATATTTATTATGTGCTTTTTGAATTTATTGCAATTTAGTGATTTAAAAGGTAGCTCTAGCTCTTAAATGAAGCTTAAAAATTTATCCAGAAAACTATAATACAAAAGAGATTTATAAAATCGTTGTCTTCCTCTTAGATTTTATCTCGCTAAGGGATCCCTAGCTCTTCAGTTAATATTAATCAATAAAAATACAATCCAAAAACCCTTCTTCCCTAAGAAAGAGTATCCACACTTTGACTACCTAAAAATCCTTGAAAGGCGAGCCGCCATCCTTTGTTATTTAAGGCGTGGGGCTTTTGGCTTGCCTTTTGACATATTATGCCATAATTCCTGCGGCAAAACGTTTAGTTGAGCTACATAAATAATAAATATACAGGCACAAGCCTTAGCTACATATATCCTGACATATTTGGGGGGTCGGAGAAGAAGGCTGAAAGGAACCTTTTTCGGGATGTGTATCTTTTCTATGCTCTCCTGGTTCGGACCGTGATTTACAGGACACGCTCGAGCTGTTAGAAGGCCTTTTAATTTGCATTTTGCTCAACTCTGTTCGTGCAGCAAAATTGTTTTCGCTAAGATTTAGCATAAAATATTGAAAACATTCACACAAAGTAATACGACTTGTGTAAAATTTATTTTAATTGTTTCTCTTTTCTTTATTTTGGCGTCTCTCTACATTTTCTATTTATCTATTTCTCAATGTCTGTTGGCATCGATATGCAAATTTTGTGACAAGTCCGAGGGACTGCGAGTAAATCGAAAAAGTTTTGATCTCTGAGTAAAAACTAATAGTCGTAAATATTTATGTGTGTAGGGAGAAGGCTCACAAATGTGTGTTTGAAAGGCTCAGTGAGTCTTAGCTGCAATTGAAAGGACCAGAACCAGGACCAGGACCATCTCAATCTCTCTACTGAAGCAATAGGCGATTTTTATCAAATTCCCACTTTGGATTTAGGCAGCAGCCGAAAAGTCTCTCTTTTTCCTTGCATTGCTAATGAAATTAAATTGAAACTTTGCTGGCAAAGTCACAAATTTGCGACTGAGTTGGCAGAGCCAGCAAATAAGACTTAAATCAATGGCTTTCATTAACGCAGGGATTCGCAAAGTCTAAAGTCTGGAGTCCGGGTGGTGAGAAAATGAGTTTCCGTTGGGTTAGTTCGAAGCAAAAGAAAATGGATTAATGCCAGACATTTTTGTCTGGCAGCATAAATAATAAACTTTATAAATAATACAAGAGTTTTGTGTGGTTTACCAAAGCAATTTTCTTGAGATTTAGTAACAAAAAATATAGGAATTATAAATGCTTTTTAAAAAATATATATAATGCTTAGAAATCCCCTATTTTAAAAGTTTTTTCCGTATGAATTTTAAGTTTTAAATACATATTAAACTCCTACATATCCTTAGAAGCTGCTTCCTCATGTCAAATTCAATAATATCAGCAGAGTTTCCAAGATAAGATGGAGCAACCGTCCGCAACTAATAGCCGCTGGCCATTTTGGGAAATAACATACGCTTCACTTTGCCTCCACTGACTGGCCATTATGCGCCTTCGACGCCTTTGGAGGAAAAGAAGGAGCAGGAGCAGACGAAGGAGTAGGAACAGGAGCAGGAGCAGGAGAAGTAGCCGGAGCTGTAGCTGTCTGCGAAAACTGGGGCCATTAATCTCTCCTGGCCACATTGAAATCCATGTAAGCGAGACGTTTGCCAAGTGCCTCAAGCGATGCACTTTCAACCTCAACACGCTGCCCCGAATGCCACACAATATATGTATGAACGGAACGTTAGATTCTAAGCAGGCTGTCCTGCGTCCTGGTGGTGGTAATCTTGGGCCATCTCGGCCGAGTCCATTTAGCAGAGATTCCGCAGGCCGCAGGCTGCAGGCCCGTTTGCTTTGGCCACAGCACACAGCCAACTTCAATGGGCCCAAGCCAGGACCTCAGAAATGTCCTGCTGCCGCCACTGGCCACTGGCAAAATGATACGCCGCTTAAACAAATATATATATATATATGTATATATCCGAAGAGAAAAAACAAGAACCAAAATAGAAGGAAAATCCTCTGGGACATGCTTCCGCACAAGAATGTTCGGGGCCCACAGACGCCTTTTGATATGCAAAATAAAAATTGTGAACAGCGATTTTAATAAATATTCCCCACACAGTCACTCACCGCAGATAGACAACTAGACCCGAGCTGTAGAGTCCTCCTCGAGGACATTGATACAGAGGACTGCTTATTGAATTTTTCAAAAGCCTTTTTTTTTTATTTTGCATTTGCTTTTCTGTCGTCCTGCGAATCCCCGAGGCGGAATGTGTTTAAAGTGCTTTAAGCCAAATGATTTTAAAGGGCTTTGGTTAAGTCCTTGTGAAGGTGTTGGGCGGGAGTCAAAGGGTGTATTGAAAGGATTTAAGGAGAAAGAGTTTAAGGCGATTTTCCTAATTCTATAAAAAATAATTTTAAAGCTTTCTTACGAGTTTAAAAGGGGTTATCTTAAAAGAAATCTTATTTTAAATTTAGGTATTAGTTCCCAAGTTTAACTAACAACTTTTTTTTTTTTACTATAAAGACTTCCTTAAATTTGTTTAAAAATATTGATAAAAAAATATACAAATTTATAAGAAATTTCTTTAAGTCTTTTTTTTAACCATTATCCTTTTCATGTAATGAAACGCTTAAGGTCTCTTTTGTGGCTACTATCTGGACCCTTTTTGGAGATACCCAATAAAATAAACAAACTCATCGACACCTATTTATTACCAGAGTCCGTTGCACCTTTTTGTATCTCCATTATTACCGGGAAAATCAAGTCACCGTCAAATCAGCTTATACATTCTACCCTTGAGCCTTGAATGGTAAATTCGTCTCGAAAGTCATTAAGTCGACAAAGAGGCTGAATTAATTTTTTGTCGCCCCCAAAAAAAAAGAAAGAAAAGCCGATTTTCCGTCTGCGTCAGATTGATTTCAGGACAATCAACGCCTCCTTCTCCTTTTTTTGTCCTTTGGTTTAAGTTGGCTGAAAGGTTTTTATTTGTTTCGTTATGAGTCCACTCTCAGAGTCAGTTTCTCTCAGGTAAGGGCAATAATTTGCTTTTTGCCTGCCGTTGATATTCATAACGAATAAAAATATATAGTCCGGGCGAAAACAAAGCATGAAGTTTATGGACGGAAGTTGGTAAAAAATGCCACAGGATGATGGCCATCAACCGCAGCCATTGGGTTAACCAACCAAACCAAGCCATTAAGCTCTGCCTTCGCGGCAACTAACAAAAAATAAAAAAATAAAAGTAAAAAAAAAATGAAGGGAAAGAAGTAAATAAAAAGCAAACAAACAGCGGCCGATCGTTAAATCAAAAAGCCGCATGCGAGTGCCTGCAACATCATTAGTTGCAGTTCACACACACTCAAGTGCAAGTTATGCCCCCATACCATACCATACTTCCACCCAGGACCCCGAATCTCCTCTCGCCAGTCATGGCACCACTCTCGCCCGTATGCGCCGCTTTTTTGCGAGGTGTCCAAATTAAATTTGCATCAGTTGCTCCACGAGCATCTAAATGATGCCAAAACTGAAAGTGTATCTGTGTGCGAGCGCAGTTGCTGCTGCACAAGGATAAAAAAGGATATGGCAAGGGGAAGAGAGAGCAACAGAGATAGAGAGAGAGAGCAAGAGCGAGAGCTGGCGAACTGCAGCACTCACTTTGGCATTTCGCATCTAGTTTTATTTTCCGCCAGTATTTTCCATGTTTAGACTACTTTTGCCATAAAAGCGTAGAGTTCTTTTCCTGCATTTTTTACACTGATTATGGGTTTGGCAAAACTAAAATTTTAAATGTTTTTGATTCGATGTTCTAGTTAAAGTTTATTTTTAAATTTAATATTCTGTTCAATATTCTTTTACATATAAAACTAGACTTGCTTGTTAGAAGATCAATCTACTGGCAGAACCTTTATAAATGCGGAAAAAATGTTAGGAGGCATAAAAGATTTTAACTTTGTTGAAATGTTCTTTTTTAAATATATAAAATTTGCTATTTTTTAAAAGTTTATTCACTCGTTTCTCTGTTATAAAGCTTTAATAAATCATCTTAAAATGTGATCTATTTTCATTTATAAATTTGAAGCAAGATTTTTGATTGCCTAAATTTTTTTAAAATTTATTTTATATTATTTATATGATAATAGTTGTAGGATTATTACTACTAAATACATTTACTTTATTATAATAAACATTTTAAATTTAAATTATAATTATTTTATATTTATTTTTTTTAAAATTTAAATAAAAATATCATATTATTTTTGACCCACTGTAAACCGTACATCTCCATGTGGCTAGTTCCCTTCGCCCTCACATCCGCATCAGCATCCTCTTGCATATGTGGGCATAAGTGCGGGGGGGCGGGCACTTAAATAATTTAGATTTTTGTGTCTAACATGCACAAGTGCCACCCCAATGGCCTAAAAGATTCAAGTGCAGCCGGCAAAAGTGAGTGACCCAGTTAGGGATTGAAGGCAGCCGACAGGCAGTGACTGGAGGAATATGGACATGGACATGGACGAGGACGAGGACGGAGACGAGAACGGGTAGGAGCAGGTATGTGGCTGTGGGTGGGTTATGCCAGGATTACTCCGACAGTTTGTGAGTTATGGTGGCTTCGCTACCTTTCCTACCTGGCCATTATCAGCGAGCGAGTCGCGACTAGCGACCCCGCCATTATGCGCTCATTAAAATGTCAAATAAATTCAAATGCAAAAAACATGATTTTCCAACCTGTGAGGGTGTGAGTACGTGTCCTGGGCGCCTGCACTTTCGCCTGCGAATGAAGATAGTCCGTGGTGCAGTGCATCTCCTCCACCTGCAACTGTGTTGCTGAGTGATTTATAATTTATACGCGTTTGTCGGCGTGAACTTTGAACCTTGTTGAGCCGAGCACGTTCTCTGGTTTGGCAATGAGAATACTCAAACTGCATGATGTCTGAATATGAAAAATGTTAAAAGAACGAACGCAGTATCTTCATAGTTAAATCGAGTTTTATATGGGAGCAAGAAATTATAAAAGTTAATGGCTTAAGGGGAGGCAATAACCTCATTTAAAGTTTTTGGTTTTGAGAATAAAACATCGAGAGATATCAAGATGGGTTTTAAAAACGTGAGATTAAAGTTTGAAGACATTGTAAGAAAATTTGGGATATTTTTAAGGCATAATTTAAAGCAAAGTATTAAGTATTTATAGAAAATTATTAAGAAAAGAACAAGAACATTTTTAAAGGCATATTTGAAACCAAAGAATATGAAATATTCAGAATAAATCATTTAGGATTGTGTAATCGTGAAAATAATTCTTTAAAAGCGAACAATTTAGTGTCAGGATTAACCTACATTTATCAGGCTTACTCAAACCCTCAAAAATAGATATTAAAGCATAAAAAGAATGATTTTTTTACTCTAATTTTTATTTATATTTTATTTACCACTGACATCTCAGTCCCTTAAGTGTTCTTCGCCACATTTACTTCTCCCTCTTTGATCCTTCCTGCCTCTTTATTACTAAATACTCTCTTCCTGGACTCATCACCAGCAGCAGGAATAAATGAGTTTTATATTGCTGCAACTACCGGCAAATGGGTGGGGGATGGGGAAGTGGAATGGGGGATCCTTTCCGGCTTTCTGATGACTATGCACCCTGGTTTTAGGCTTATGGTATGTGTGCCAGGGCCACGGCCACTTGAGTCATTAAAAACCACTCATTTATTTTAATTAAAAACAATTTCCATTGTTTAGCCGAGCCTGGCGACTTGAAATGCGCTGCGGAAATCGTTCAAATCGTTACGATATATATATGATGATGTATATATATATACATAATTATTATGAGCATTTTTCCCATTGTTTTGTTTTTTTTTCCCGCTCGCCATTTGTCCTTCGCTTTGTCGTCCTGTTCTGTTGCTGCAGCTAGCTTTCGTCCTAACGAGCCGTAAAATGCCATGTCATCGTGCATTTTTGAAATAAATTCAAGTGTGCAGTTCCACTTATATATATATATATATATATATATATATATAGTACGGAACTAATACAGATCTTGTCCTGGACTAGGAAGGATAGAAGCATTTGCTTCGGAGTGTTGAGTGGCATTTAATTAATTTGCTCGCTTTTGACATATTCCTTTCAGTTTGCAGGATAGAGATGGTCCTTCTAGCTTTTCTTTCATTTTATTTTTTGGTTCAGACTACCTAGGACTAAAAGGACAAGCTGGAAATAAAGTCTTTTTGCGGTTTTAAAACTGTTTCGGTTTTTTTTCTTTGAATAGAGACCAATGCAATCGTTATTCGGAAAATTGATATAGAGTGTAGATGTAAGAGTTCAATCAGAAAAAGGCTTTAAGAAAAGGAATAAAAAGCTTTAAAAAGAAAATAAACTATTTAAGAATATAAATGAAATACTATAATAATTATTAGTAAATTAAGTACCTATAACTTTTAGCTTTTTAAATGTTTATCCTTTTATTAATATTGAAACTGTCATTCCAAATAGCATTTTAAACCTTAAAACCTCAAAAGACTAGTAAGAACAAAATGTAAAAAAAATATGTTTCCCTTAAATTACGATTTTTCTAACAAATTTTCTCCTCTTTTTTTCCACTTTTCACAGCTCACATCGTGGACGCTAGGAACAACCTGTTGCCCATAATTTCCGCGCCACCGAGCATGGATAATGATTACGTTTACATTGCCTCTGTCAACAGCAAAGTGCCGCAGTTTGGCAATGGCCTGGACGATGACCAGGATGGCGAGGATCAGCCACAGGACGAGACAACCTATCCGCCGCCCGTCTTTGACTTTGGCATGCCGAGGAACATCACCGCCAGGACAGGACACACGGCGGCCATCAACTGTCGCGTGGAGAATCTGGGAGACAAATCGGTGAGTGCGAGTGTCAAGTGATTGCATTTACCGGCTTATTATTGAATTGATTTCCCTTTCTCTTTTTCCGCATTTTTTAATGCATTTTTAAAGAAAAATATTTGGATCGCCAGTCAAGCTGAAAATCAAGTTAGCGTCAACTTTTCCCCCTTTGCAGTTGTGCAGAGGAAAACTTGTAGAATTTTCCCCCTTGTTCGGCTTTGAGCCACCCTTGTTTTGCCGGTTCAATGACAAAGTTTCCTTTCTGACCCGCTCAGAGTTTTCTTTATGAGCTTCTCTGTGTTTATTCAGTTCCTTGTGTTTTCCTTTCAGGAATTGTTAAAGAAGAGGGTGTCGCTTTTCAAGGGAGTTTTCGAGGGTATGAAGGGCTTAAAGGGTTGAGTTTTTTAATTTTACTTATTAATTTTAAATATTTATGCAAATGTAAGTGTTTTAGGAAAAGGAAAATGAGAGATTATATGACTTTAATTACCATTTAAAGTCATTTATTATTTATAACTTATTGTAAGTTAGCGAAGGATGCTTAATCTTTACTTAAAGGAGCTTAAATGTTAAACGTATTAATAGATTTTATTGAAAATTACATTTTTTAAGGATATACGAAGTGGTTTAAAGGACTTAACTCTCAAAGTAAGGCAATAAAAATTTAATAATCGAGTTTCTCTGTTTATTTTTACATTTTTCTAATATCATTTATATAAAATTTAGTTAAAATACTTAATTATTGTGCCTTAAAATAAGCTAATAGAATCAGAAATTAACTTAAAGATATTGTCTTAAATATTGATATCCTAAAGATACTTATAACTACTCATAATAAAAATTCTCTTTAATAATACCAATTAATCTCATTAAAACTCTTTTAAAAGTTTTGTTATTTTGCTATTTCTTATCCTTTTCATGTTAAAATTTTAATGATAATTATTCCGTGTCCTTGCTGTACGTCATTTGTTTATTTGGAAGGACTGCCAGCTCCCTTTCTTCGTGTCGCAGCTCTCACCATCATTCGCAATCATCATCCATCTCTCCAGCGAATGGAGCGCAGTCTGATCCAGATTTACTATCGCGCACCTAGCAGGTCCATCTATTTACCACACGGTGCTCCGTCTGCGGCTTCTCTTGCGTATCCTTTGGAGGCACTGCCTCCTATTCACCACTTTGACACTTTTAGTTTCGTTTATATTGTGGCTGCTTTGCCCCTAAATTTTTTCTTTTGGTTTTGGGGTCCTTTCGGGGCACCGAAAAGTTTTTGTTTGGCCCCGCGGCCGTCTGGGAGATTACTTTTGCCTGCTGCAGTGGCTCTGAAAATTTTTTGGAAGTGGAAAGAGGGAACCACTTCTGGCAACTTTAAGCCGCTGACATTTTGGGCACGCACTTGTCTTCATTTTTCTTCCCCAGCTACTGACATCGACTATGTATTATGGATACGGTGGAATCTCTCCTGTTCAGCGGAGATTTTTCGCACGAAAAATATGGAATTTTTACGGAGTTGGTCAGGAAGTTAAGAACTTGAGAAATTAAGAATTCCGGTTTCCACAAAAATGTTACCAAATTCCAAAGGACTTACTTTAAAACCAAGGGAATTTTGAAGGGTTTTTGTAGGTGTAAGGAAATTGCAATTTAAAAATATATTTGTATTTGTTTATATTTATTTAATATGTTTAAAGAAGTTCTTCAAGAGAGTTTTGCTCAGAGGTTTCACTGCCTTTAGCAGGTTTAGGACTTTACCTGCTTAGTTCATTTTGCCGCTTGGTTTATTAAATTTTCGTATCTATACGTTTTTTTTTTGGGGCTCCTTAGAAGAGAGGTCCTAAGCAGTCAGTCGAGTGGCAGGACCAGAGGCAATTTTGCAAAATTGACTTAAGCACTGGCACTAACAGCATTTTGTGTCCTTTCTTTCTCCTTGTTTTGCCCCTGTTCTTACATTTTTTGTTGATTCCATTGCAGGTGTCCTGGATAAGAAAACGCGATTTGCACATTCTGACTGCAGGCATTTTGACCTACACATCTGATGAGCGTTTCAAGGTGCGTATACGTAACATAATCTGGGCCAAAATTAGGACGCAGACTGGTTGCTAGCAAGAGGAGAAGCAGGAGGAGGATGTAACTTATTAAATGTCCAACGGGCTTGTAAGCCAAGTCAGCTTAATTGCGTATGCAATTCGGGCCAGGCAACTTGTATGCATTGATTAAATTTGCCAAGGACTCCACACCGTAAACCCCAGCGACGATTTATCTTGGCATCCTGTCTCATCCACCCACTCTATCTCTCTCTCTCTCTCTCTCTCTCTCTCTCTCTGGGCAGGTGGTGCGGACCGCCGACTCCAAGGATTGGACATTGCATGTGAAATATGCCCAGCCACGTGACAGCGGCATCTACGAATGCCAAGTGAATACGGAGCCAAAGATTTCGATGGCATTCCGCCTGAATGTCATAGGTGAGTAAGGCAGGCATCCCTGCAGCTGCCAACCCGATCTCCATACCCATCCCTATAGCCTTTAGCTTTCATTTTCCTTCTCCTGCCTCCTACCTCCTATCTCCCCCTTGGAGCAGGTGCATACGCATTGTCAGCGAGTTGCTGGCATTCGCACGACCTGCAATGGCAACTTTTTATACACTCTGCATTCCTCTCTCTCTCTCTCTCTCTTTACGGTGAAGAAGGGCTTTTGTAAATTGGCCGTAAAGTTTGTTAGTTTCTGAGGACTTTCCCTCCCGCACAGATATCCTGTGAGCCAAGAGTTTCTCCTGGCAATGCTTGGCCATGCTTCATAATGGTTTATCCACGTCAGCCAAGGATTCCTGGCCAAGAGTGGAACATCAACTCAGAAGTGATTTGCTGCTGGTTAGGGAAAAACAAGATTCCTTAACGTAATGGTTTCAAATAGATTTAAAATGTTTCTCTTAAACTGATCATATAACTAAGTGTAAAGCCAGAGCTTATAAAGGAATCTTAAAGTAGAGTTTCTTCAATATTTTAGCAAACTCCTTGAGGTAAAAGTAAACACACAAATAAATTCATCAAATATTCGGTATTTTCCCGAATTTCCTTATTCATAGAGGCAAGCATTTGCAAGTTCTTGAAGGGGTTCACGCTTTAAAAGGTGAAATGGAAACAAAGTCGAGTTGGCCGGGTCAGACTGGGGTTTATGTAACAACTGTTGGCACCTGCCAGCAGTAAGGCACCCCCCGCAGGACAATCCTCCCCCTTTGGCCCCAATTGTCTATTTTTCTACACGCTTTGCATGCAAACGCAATTTGCATTTAAATTCAATACTAAATTCATATGCTGGCTGTTGTAATACACACCACCGGAGAAGGAGCCACGTTGTTCCCCTTTTGCCTCATTGTCCTGCCATTTCGCAAGTTTTCTACAATGGATTTCCGTTTGCGATCCAAGTCGGGCAGGATACACACACTCCCTCTCTCTCTCTCGCTCTCGCTCTCTCTGTTTGTTTGTGGCTCTGTGTTGTTATAAATTGCTCCACAAAGCATGCACGTTCATGTTTCATTCATGTACGTAAAATTGATTTGAAACTTTTTCGCCGCGCCCAGGCAGCGAAGCGAGCAAGTAAGTATTCCATGGCCGGAGATATCCTCATCCCGCCAGGGACTTTTTTCGCAGTTAGTTTCCTCGTTTGTCGTCGTCATCGGAGGAGTAGAAGGATGAGCAAGCAGCAGGACGAGTTGAAGATAGAGTAGCTGGAGGGAGTTTATGGAGGAAAGTTTTGTTTGTCCAGCGAGAAAGTTAATTGAAATAATCGGAAGGAGTTTTCTACTTTGGTTGTGATTGGTTTAGTTTCTGTCGGATTCCCGTTCAATGTTTTCCTGTAATGTTCCCTGAGTAACGAGCAAAAAATCTACAGGAAGAAAAAGAAAAAATATTTAGAAAAATCAGATATGTAGAAAGTTTTAAATTTCTTAAATAATTGACATATTCAATAATTAAATATTGTTTTTTTCAGGTATTAATACTAAATAGAGGCTCTAGCTTGTTTTTAAATTTTTACTCAACACTTTCATTTGTAAATTTGACAAATAATTAATGCTCGTCATTTTTAGTTATTATTTTTACTTGCCAATATATTGTCGGTGTTATAACTCGCCATTATTATTCATAATATTTACTCGTCATTTTAACTTGTAATTTTTACTCGACATTTTTAATCGTAATTTTTACTTGTCATTTCAACTCGTCGTCATTACTATTAATTTAAATGGTCACTTTACTCGTCACTTTTACTCGTCATCTTTCCCTTTCCTATTATATTTTTGTAGTGTAAAAGTATCCCTTTAGAAATCTCGTTCAATTGACTTCGAAGCCATAACGAGCTATGTGCCATGCCTAAATATATTTTCCCTCTACAAGTACAATTTTATTACTGAAAAATAACCCTATTCAATGGTAAACTCACACAGAAAAAAAAGTTTCCTGAGTGCATTTAATTAAATTAACCAAAAACCATGCCCTGAATCGTTCGAGGGTAAGCTTGACTTAAACGGGATCGCATCCGGTGCTGATAAAAGATTGCCGCTCGAAATTGCCTGCCACCGGCAAGCTGCATGCCGCCAGTTTATAACGAACTCAAGTCAAAGAGTGTAAATCTCATCAAGAGCCATGTAGTTGCATCAGAGCTCCAGAGCTTCCGCGGATGCGATGAGGAAAGGTGGGAAAACATCCTGCCCGCCTGGGAACTGCACTGCGGATGTGCGCGAGGTAATCCTTGCGACTCGTTCCTGGCTCCTCGCTCCTTTTAAGGAAGACTGGGAGTGAAGTGAAGTGAAGCTGAGCGGCGACAGGAAGCCGACAGCCATGTTATTCGCCGGGAAAAGGCACACTGGGAGAGGGGGGCTAAGAGGCAAAAGTCCCTGCCAAGTTAAGAAATTTATGCTAATGATTTGCAGCGACAGAAAACGCTCGTCTGTGATGAAATCGTGATAAAAATATTTACGCCGTCGTCACGTGAATCACGTGAAGCGCCAAAGGAAATATTTCCCACTGATTTATGCTGGAGAGAAAAATTTATTCTCATGAAAAGCATGGGGAAATGTTCAAGGAAGCTACTGGTTGAATTTTAGGAGGACTTGTGTGTTTCTAATTCTCGGAAGCAGAGACATCTGTGGGAAGAGGAGGTTCTACAAATAAGTTGTTCTTCTTGGAATTCAAAAGATTGTCAAAACATGTGCGACACTTTTTGGTGAGTGAGGAAGTTGAAGCTTTTTCAGAATAAAATAAATATAAGGGAACAATTAATTTAAGGACGTGTTCTTAATTTTACAATATAGTTTAATAGTTATTTGTGTCTTCAAAATAAAATCAAAATACTAATATATGTTTCCTATCAACATATTTAGGATCATGTGAACCTTTATTTTTAACTACATCAGAAAATTTTTGTTTTGTAAAGGCTTATTTCAGATTTTTTAATTTCTAAGCACATGAAAATTAACTTATATTATCTTTCTTCCCAAATATATTATTTCCTTAAAAATTCCTTTTATTTCCCCTTTAACTTGTCACTATTTTGCTCCCACCTCTGAGTGAATACAAACTTACCCAACGAAGGGATTTACCTTCAACTGCCAACGACCCTTGTATAAAATAGTATGAACACATTCATATGTCTGCTCCGAATTTCCAATCTCGGCGCTTGTGAAAGTCAATGGCATTTAAGACGCAATCTATTGGGGGCGTCAATGGGTTCCACTAATGCCAAGTTAACTAACTAACCGAATTGCTCTTTCGCTCTCCTCGCCACTCCCCACTCGCCACATACATATATCCACTGCAGTTGTTTGTTATTTGCGAGCAGCGCTGAAATCCGCCTTTATGCTCCACTGCTGCCCATGGAGTCCTGTGGATTCAGGACTCGGGACTATGGACTATGTGGAGTCCTGGCTGTCTGCTCGCAGCTCACAGCTCGCTTTCGGCTGGGCCTCTACCCCGCACATCATTAACAACGTCAACATTTGACTGTGTTGACTGCCTGCTGTGTTGGCCAAAATGGTTGGTCGACGCACGGAAAAAACATTAAACCAATTTTCAGTGCCTATAACGGGAAAGTGGTATGCACAGAGAAAAATTTTGGAGAAGATTTAAAGTGTTTTTACATAGACATAATGGTTAAGGAGCTATTAATACAGAATATAAGCTATTTATACAGAGCAATTTATTCAGAATAGAAGGTATGTTTGTGGTTTTTAGAATTAAGCTAAAATCTAGATATTTTAGGGATTTTTTTTTAAATTTCCCGAGGCAGATCAGATCAACAGTATCAATAAATATTGGAATTTTTAACCGAAAATCTCATTTCTACTAAATTTATCGTCATATTAAAAAAATATTAATTTATTATCGTAGTAACATTTCAGAAATTTCTAACTATCGATAATTATCGACATTTTATTGAAATTACATCTTTTCAATATTTTTTTAATTTTAAAATTAATTTATATTGAAATACATTTTTTTGAATATTTATATAAGGTATAAATATATGTTATCCTTTAAAATATACCTCATTTGTTTACCGTGTACTGGTAGGGAAAGGCTGGTCCTTCATCCTCCACACATTTGTCTCTGTCTGCGGCAGCTGGCGGCGGTGGCGGCATCGGCTGTGGACGGGCAGCAGCTTATCCTGTGCTCCCAAAAGAGCCAGCGCCAATATTAGAAAAGCCACACGTACACACATCTGCGTAATACGGATACGTACTATACTATAAATACGTATACGGACGGACGGATAGGGGAACAACATTTAATGGCACGTCCGCATCCGGGAGGTCGGGGCCCGTGGTCCTAATTCCAACGGCCCACCGGCTGCTCCTGCTGCCCTACTCCTGCTGCTGGGTCACAATAACAACCGGCTAACAACACTTAAAATGTGTGTAAAATGCGAGACCACCAGCCAAAACCAACAGCTTCATCGACAAACAATGGGTCAATGATATGGCAGGCAGGGCAAGTTTCACCCAAAAGCCAAGCCAAGGCCATCAAAGAGCCCAACAAATTTTTATGTGTTAGTTTTTTCATTTAATTTTTTGGGTAACGATTTTTTATACAACAAACCAGCTAGCAGCCAGAAGGAAGCATTTCCTTGCCTTAATGGCTGTGGTATAAAAAAGGAGAGGAGGAGAGCTTGAGCAGCCATAAAGGTTCCCTGTCGTAAGAAACTATTAATATTTGTTGTTCATCCCGAAAAAAGCGAAATATGAATCGACAATATTGGATTTTTTTATGCCGGCAATGTAAAATTAAAATTTTATACGATTTTTGGAAGGAGTAGAGAGATAGTCAGCTTTGTCATTTTTATGGAAAGACTCTTAGAAAAGATACTTAAAAATTGAGATTAATTTAAGAAAATTATTCTATAAAGTGGATGCAAACGCAAAACCACATTAAAAGCCTTTATCCTTCTACCAGCTTCAAGTTAAATCCAGGTCCTGTAAAAGCCAAAGCCTTGCAGGGGACAGCTTGTGCCTCAGTCAGGCACACAGCTGCTCATTACCTGGCGTAACAGGCTCTTGTATAAGTAGGTTCCCGCAGTTATACCTTTAAGGTATTCCACCACAAACACACAAGCATCCTGGCAGGCCATTTCACAGAGGCTTCGAATGTTGTTCCTGCCTGGTAAATCGCTTGCAATTTTCAGCCAGACAAACCAATCCTTGTGCACCACCATACCATACCTCCATACCATGCCACCCATTCCTCCAATCAGTTGAAAACCCATTGAAATCTGCATGATTAGATGCAGTGCCACCCAATCCAAACCCACCAACCCAACCAAGCCCATAATTGGGTACTGGGTTCGGTGCCGGAGCACCTCGATATGCTATTAATCAATTTTCACCCCTATATGCCCCGTGTTCCGCGTTCAGTCACGCCGCCAGATGCCAAGGCGATTATTGCCGGCCCGGCGGATTTGTACGTCAAAGTGGGCAGCAGCGTCACACTCACATGCCTGGTGAAGCAGCCGGGCACATCGGCCCAGGATATTGGGCCAATTTACTGGTATCGCGGCCCATACATTCTCACGCCGTTTGTCGCTCATCCGAATGATGCGGCCATCGATTTGCAGCGCATCTCCATGGAATCCACGCTGGCCGAGAAGCTCCAAAGCAGGTGAGCATTATATGATGTTACACTGGGGAATAGGTGGCATAAATCAAATGGAAAAATTTTAAATTAGATAATCAAATAAGACTCTCTAATTTTAGTTAATAGATTCGTTAGAAATATGATAAAAAGGCCTAAGGAAACTGAGCAGTAAATTAAGTTTTAAGCTTCAGCTGTTGAAATAGAGAAATTGGTAGCTGGTAATTGTGCTTTAAAATTTAAGAGATCATGAGTAACAAAATTAAAGAAAAGAACCCTCGAATTAAGTTCTAATATATTATTAACCTTTAAAGTTTGATATCCAAACTTTGACTAAAGATTTAGTGTAAATAAAATCCTAGCAAATACTCAAAACAAATTGCCTTGAAAGGTTTCCAAGTGTAGATGAAGAAGGACAAACATAGATACCCACTATCTGCCCCAGTTAGAGGCATTCCTTGGCCATAAGTTCGTACGGAATGCGAAGTGGGGAGATTTTTAAGTGCCAGCAGGTGCGAGCTTTTCCGGGCGCTTCCTGCTCGGTATTCCGGGCTTTGATCGATGAAGTTGAATAGCAGGATAGCAGAATGCCAGGACCCCCAGCTGAGGCTGAGGCGGAGGAAGATGAAGAGGGAGACGGGGGCTGATTCTCCTGGCTGTGAAGGGGCCAAATTGACGCAATTAAGCTGCACGTTTGCCTTAAGCTTTGCCTCATGCCTTCCTTGGTTTCCATGTTTTCCCAGATTACGCATCGCCAACGCTCAGCTGCTGGACACGGGCAACTATACGTGCATGCCGACCACAGCGGAGGCGGCCAGCGTGGTGGTCAATGTCATCAATGGTAAGACTTAACTAGCCCCGTGATTTTCCATTTGCATTTCCCATTTCGATTTCCCATTTCCATTCCGTTTCATTGTGCAGATGAGAGTCCTGCGGCGATGCAGAAGAGCGGAGCCAGTGGCTGCTCCATGCGGAGCAGCAGCAGCAGTCGTGAGATCCTGCTGCTGCTCCTGGCCATGGTTGTCAGCTCCGTGGTGCGATGGCTTATTCCTGGCAGCAGCAGCAGCAGCACCAGCAGCGACAGCACCTCGAATTTATCCACTCTGCATATCAATTATTGCCACCTGCACGCGGAGATCAGCGAAGAGCAGCGGGCTCTGAGCTCGGCCAGGACCCACGCATCATGATAATTAAGTGCTGTCCACTTTTAAGCATCCTGTATATACAATGAATTCATAGTTAAGCATAAACAAACAACACTTGTGTAAATCCGAAGGAAAACGATGAGGAAACCATTCAACTGTCCGCCTTTGTTTCGTAGGATTTTGTTTGTTTTCAAATTAATTATTTACAGTTAATTTTAACACCGCATAAAATGTATAAAAACGTTCATTTTATTCTCCTTCACTGCCCCCGTGTAAATGGTTTCCCATCAGCTAAACAATAAACTAAACTATAACTACATTTAGTGCTAATTTTTATGCATAGCGTAAATAATTCTGTTACCACTAAAAAATAAAAGGTAATTATCAAATGTAAAGGTAAATGTGTGAAAATGATGATAAAAAACTAAATAAAGAACGTAAAGGAAAAGAACACGATTACCAATAAAAAAATAAACACAACTATTCCATGACATTTCAGCTGGCAAATATTATTATTCGTTTATTTTCTGTTCATGCAATTAGCTAATTATATTTGTATCTGTCACAAAACACTTGAAAAACCAATTGAAATGCCATTAAAAATCCCTTGAATAATTTCATTTCGATTTAAGTTTAGCTATAAATGATGAAATATCACCAATTTGTAACCATAAAATAAATATAAATACATGCATATATCGAAAATTCTCAATGAGAAGCAAATAAAATGTATTTTGTTTGAAATAAAACTATTATTTAAAACACTTTTACTGGACTCCGACCTCCGCTCTTTTTTCCTATATTTATATTGATTTTCCAGCAAAGCGGCTATATTTTAATTAAATTTCTCTGGTAAACGGAGTTTTGTAATTACGTACTTTGACCCTATTGTTGGGTAACGCCCTTTGTTTTAATCATTACATCGTTTAATGTTCGATAATGTGCGTGGACCTAATTTAATTTCAATTTAATTTCGATTAATTCATGCCTTGACAGGAAACACGAAAGGGAAACTCTAATCAACGCGGATCACACCAAGGCGTATACTTAATTTCGAGCTCTTACCTCACCTGCTTCAGTTCACACAAAGCCACTTAAAAAAATGCAGAAATAACTACCAATTGGTGTCGGTGGCAAGGGTTTGGGCCCCCGGTCACGTTGGTCAACAGTCCATACGTTACGCTTTCTAATTTGGATCCGCGACCTGGCGGCCCACGAAGCGTATGCGCGATTCGGCGGCACACGGGGCGTATGCGCGATTATCAGGTACATGAGGTGGCGCGTGTGAGGTCGCATAATTACGCGCAGTTGAGTCGCCTAAATGAAATCATAAATTATCCCTTACGCTGGCCGGCCCTTTGGCTTAATTGTGTGCAAATATTTTACAGCCGAACGCAATTTGCGCTGATTGATACTTGTTTGTTTTTGAGTTGAATTTTAAAAGGAGTTTTTCGGGCAAATGACAAATGCAATTTAAGGCTAATTCGAATGAGCTACTCAGTTGGAAGTTGAAAAGGGGAATTAGTTAAAACAAAAGCAATCTTCAAAACGCTTTACAACATTTAATTAGCTCTCCAAAAGTATGCAACTTACCTGCCATTAGCGATGAGTTCAGCTATTTTCTGAGGGGAAGGAAAGGATGGAAATTTAAAACGAAAGCCAAATAAAGTTTTCAGTTAATTTCGCCCGGCAGTGTACCGTGAGCGGCTGCAATTAAAATTTTGAAAATAGTTTCATGGCAAAGTTGCATTCCTCCTCGGTCCTGTCGTCGTTGTCATATTTTGTAAAACTGTCGAGGTAACTCTGGTAAATAAATTGAACCATTAGCACGGAAAGTCAAAAAGTTTACCAGCTCCAGTCCGGGGTTTTTTATTGTAGTTATTTTTATTTGTATTTTTTTGTAGGTGCCCTGCCAGTGTTGTTTACTTGCCGAGAAATCACCGCAGGGCCGCAATAAACGAGACAGAAGCGACAAAAAATATCCGACTCGTCACCTGTCTGCCTCGCCCTGTCCTGACGAGTCCCGACTCTTGGCTCCTGCCTCCAGGTAACTGGCTCTTTGCTCCTTTATCCTGGTGTTTCGTTCTGCCTGTCATCAAAGGCAAACATTTATGCATTTCAAAATGTCAGAATGTCCAGGGAAAAAGGGAACTGAAGGTGGAGTGGAGCCAGCGCCTGGCGTAGACTTTATGTGCGGGCGTTCTTCCACAACTTTAATTGTTTTTTGGCTGTATGCGAAACTAAATTTTCATATTGTAATTTCGGCAGACAAAAGTCAAACGCGGGGCTCCAAAAATGGCAGCTCATAAAAAGTTTTATCGTTTTAAAGTTTTCGCTCTCTCTCCCTCTGAGCAGTTACACTGCGAAAGTTAATTAAACACCGCAAGCAAATGGAGGGCAGACGGAAAGGGAGTTCGCCGTGAGTTGCGAGTGACTCACATTTTTTTTTATTTTTAACATAATTTCATTTTATTTGTGCAACGGAGCGTGCCACGGGGAATATCCTTCGTGCGGTTCTGGCGGCAACTCCTGATTCCAACTCTCCGCTGCATGCGTGCAAATGGCTCTGAGATACAAATCATTATTTTTTGTGGGAGTCCCCCGGGCGAGTCCGCCAGGGCACTGTGGGAAATGAGAGGGAAATTAGAGGAAAATCACACTAAATTGGGTTATAAGTGTAAGTTTATAAGCCGAAGGTATGACGGGTAATTATTCTATATTCTTTTTCCGTATCTATAAAATGGATTTAACATATTTAATATAAATAATAAGTAAAAGTTAGAAAGTATATAGAAAAGAATTACAGAACAGAGAAAGGAAATGCATAAAATATTTATATATTTCCATGAAACCTATATCTATTCCCTTATTTTATAGCATATATATCCATTTTGTATCATTATAATTTAGAACCACTGTTCCCAACCATAGCTAAGCATGCATTTAAGCCATAAAAGCTGACCAATATATGTGGGGCAGGAAATTTTGCATAACCAGGCATTTATTAAGAGGCATTATTAACTTGATAAAAGCAAATTACATGCCAAAAAAGCGGCCATCTATTAACAATAATGTTTGCTCCTATACTATATTATATTATACTATACTATGTGTTCCCGTGTCTTCCCAATGACCCTTACCATGGCTTATAAATAAATGGGCAAACCACTGACGTTGGCACTTGCTTTTGGCCCTCGTTGTGTGGGGCAAACCACAGATCCACACAGATGTGGTGGGTGGGTAGGGATGGTATTTCCCAGGAACTTGGCTCCGGTTGGAGGTAGAAAATGCAAAAGCTTGTACGATTTAATCTAATCTGCCGTCCGATGAAATAAATTCATCCCATTTGCGGCACCATTTTGCTGTTATTGTTCTTGGACCTTCGCTCTCTGTGCGGCATGTTTGCGCCGGTTTCTGTTTAACTTTTACCACTAATTAAGTGCTTACACGAAAGATTTCAAAGCAAAAAGGGACACACAACAATGCCCAGGACAACACACACACACACACACACACACAATGTAAAGGGAGGGAAAAATTGAAAACGAAGGCGGAAACAGCAGGCTACGGCGATGGCAGCAAGTCCAAGTTTTTTGGGGCTCTCTCTCTCATTTTCTGGGGAAAAAAGTGTTGGCGTTTAATTATAAATTTACACGTTCAGTCACCGAAAAAGAGCAAGTCATGCTAAAAAGGGTAAACACAAAAAACACACACACAGGACATAGGATATAGGATATATACAGGATATAGTACAGAGAAGAGAAAGAAATTGCTGGACTATGGTTGCATGAGACTAGGAATGCTCTTTGGAAAAAAAGGAAGTTTTATTTTTGGGAGATTGAAAATGGTAAGAAAATGTTATGGATTTTTATTTGTTTAACTAGATTCTTAATAAATTATTGGGAATAAAAAAAACAGGCATTTTAATGTACTAAATGAGGATATACATACTTTAAACTTAAATTTAATTTAAATTAAATTTCAGGAGGATATACTTTAAGCCTAAATGTGCTATTTAAATTATTTTCTTGGTTTCCAAGAGAATTCTTTATCATTTTCGCTTCAAATAATTATATTTTCCTGGCTCAAAATTTGAAATAAAATTTAAATCAATTAGAAACTTTTTACTCCTTATAGAGTATATCAAAGGTATAGAGTATATATAGAGTATATAAAAGAACATCCTTAGCTTTAGTTTTATGTTACCCTCTGTTTACCTAATTGGTATATGTATGTTATATGGCTGGGTCAGCCAGCTTTCATGTATGGACAAATACATAAATACACATATTTACGTACTTATATTGCCACTTGTTTGCATTTAAGACCCCGGACCCATCCGTCTGTCCGTCCGTCTGTCTGTCCGTCCGTCCGTCCGTCTATATTTGCCAGCTTGCGGGTGTGTTAGGCCACGCACCTTGGCAAATAAATTTGTTAAAGCGAGACGACGACGGCCCAGACCCGGGACACGGAGAATTAAATATGTTCTTTTTTGGCCAAATAGAGCAAAAAGGGGTGCTGAGCCCCTAAGTGGGCAGGTCAATTTGATGCCATTTAATATGCACTTAAATAAAACATTTTGCTGTAAGTAGGGTATTTTCCACCATGATGACCATTTTCAAAATTGATTAATATGGGTGCACGTATGCTTCGTTATGTTTATAAATAGTTAAGAAGGGAAAGAGTTCAATGAACTATGTACATTTAATGAAACATTTTTGCTAAATGCAATCATCATTTAATTTAAGAAAAGGTCACATACACAATATGGTAGCAAAATGTTTCGGGTCAAACTAATTAGCTCGTTATTATATGAAAATTGAACACAAATTGGATTATGAGACACACAGTCTTGTTGACATTTCTGCGTTTAACAATGGCTATCATTACGTGGCTGCAAGGATGTTGTTTTCGAACTCATTTCCTCTTTATTATTACAGCTACTGCTGCGAAGCTGGAAGGTTAAATTTTTAAATGATATTATTTCCGACGGAAATTGAAATACGACGACCTTATGTGGGGGAATGCCACATTACATATATAACATATATATATATATCTGCTCTGCTCTGCTTTAATGTCTGATGGCTATCGGACTTTATGTAGTCAGTCACTCACTCACTTTCTGAGGCGATTGACTGACGCGTGTGTGTGTCGCTGAACGAACTTTCTTCGATATCTGGCTCTGAGAAGTGAAAAATCATGGCGCATCCATAGCTATGGCTGCACCCAGCTGCAGGACTCCAAAGCTCCAGCGCGGTACATTATGACAGCCAAAGAGACTGCGGTGATAAATGACGCATCCTTTCGGGACACAAAAGGCGAACGAAAGGGAAACAAATGTGCGGCGAGATGCGGATAAGTCGACATCGACGATGATGTTGATGACGCGCACATTGTCGCCTCGGAGCGAACGAATGAAGATTTATGGGGGCATTAGACATATGCACAACTCTGGGCTAAGGGAGACTTGCCACTGCGCCTTGCCAATGATGCAGCTTGCCACCACCACTATTTTCCCCTGGCATAATTGCAGTCATTATTGGTTTTTCTTTTTGACCGTTTTTCTCATGCTGTGCTGTGCACTGAAAAATTATTGATAGAATATTCGAGGTAACAGTCTGAAGGATTTATTTTTAAAGCCCAAAAAGTGTGTCTATATAATTTGGATTAATTTGGAATTACAGACATTTTGAAAAATCGATGCTCTATCCATTAATCGGTTTTTGGGTGAAATAAATCGGAACATTTGTTGTTTTTAAACTTTATTTAATATTGTTATTTTCAAATATATGTTATAAAATTGGTAAAAGAATAACTTATGGTGTATTATATCGATACAAATATACTGTATAGATCTCAATGCTGTATTGATTTATCAATATTAAATTGATCCCGATATTTTTGTCGATTTATTTTCCTAATGAAACAATTCCTTAGGTTGTAAACAGATCATGTGGATTTTATACGTTTGCCACCCAATTAAAAATAAAACTTATTACATTTTATATATTTGTTTGCACTTCTCTAAATTAAACTAAATTATTGCGAATAACGAAACTTTAAATCGGAGTGCACAAACAATAAATTTAATTTCGATTGTTTTATTTGTGAGATTCCAAAGAGTGGCCTTGTCTTTTGGCATTTCAACCAAAGCTTTTATTAAAATAATGCTAACAAAGGCCCCCAGCTACCCCGTTGGGTACAGAACAGAGAAATGCAAAGCATAATTGAGTTTTTCTGTTGAGCATTTTTTAATTTCAACTGCGTTGCCCACATCAACAATACGGCGGACGGACCAGCAGGTGGGCTGCTCTTTCGGGCAGCCCTTTGTGCCTGCTTGGGGCCCTAATGGAGCTGTCTTCGGGGCAGGATCGATGTTTGGCACATGGCCGGGGCCATTATCAGGACTCGACCGTGTTGTACACAACCATCATTAGCAGGGGCAATGGCACCATCATAGGCGTAGGCGTAGGCACAGGAGACGGCTTCCTTCTCAAAGGTTAAGCTCATTGGCCTGCCATCTGATTTAATAGTACGGCTAATTAATAAAAGTTACGAGAATCATTGTCTGAAAGCTTAATACCTGCAAGACGGGAGTAACAATATTGGATTCCTTGGAGGCCTCGCTGGAAATTGCTTCATTATAGAGCTTAACAAGTTTTTAAATTTACTTAAACGCTTAAGTGCCCCGTCTCCACTTACACTCTAGGACTCTGACTCTGACGACTTACCTTAGACACTCCCTAAGCTGAAAATGGTGTGCAAAAGTACACGAAACTGTGTGCTGGGCCTTTTCCCTTAAAAGTTACCTTAATCCTTGGCGTAATTCGGAATGAATTTCACGCTGAGAATTGTCTACTACGCTTTTGTAGACTTTTCAAGGATGAGATTAAAAAAAGGCAAGACTTTGTTGACCAGGAAAAAATTATAGTAGCTTATACCCTGCAGATTATATGCTCTTTAAAAAATTTAAGAAAAAAAGGAAGGGAAAGAAATATTTGATTTAATTTATTGAATTAACCTCCTCATCCTTATAGGACTTGAAAATTACTGTAACAGTCATATTTATTTGAACTTTATTTATTTTGAGACTTAATTTTAGACTTATCTTTAAGGAGCTGAAACATTTAATTTCTTATTTATTTCTTTATTTTATTTATTTATTTTACTGACTCTTCTTTGTCCCTCTTTGAAGTTTTCTTATTGATAGTATTTTTATTTTTACTACTTCGTTTTTTCTGACATATATTTCACGATTTCAAAGTATTTTTTGGGCTTAAAATCATTTTAAAATATTCCTTTTTTTAAAGCTATTAAAAATAAGACTATTTATTTTTTGTTAGCTGCGATTTCGTTTCGCTTATTGCCATTTTACCGGGGATAAGGTGCCATTATTTCTGTCGTCCAATTTACACTTGCATTTTACACACAGCCAATTTGTTTATATAGCTTGTGACAGGGGACGGAACCGGAACGAAAAAAAGGCGGGGAAATGGACGCGTAAATATGACAGCCTCGAACGTACAACAAACCAGCATATAGATAGCACCGAAAGTCGCTCCTCAGCCAGCGACGTTATTAAATAATAAAACACAGAGAAATTTACACTCGATTGCATGCATCATTCGAGGTCGATGTGGCACAAGGCAGTGCGTCCGGGTGTGCGGCGGCGCGTCCATTCATTTCGCTGAATGCAATTTCCACCAAAAGAATGACGAAAATAAAAATAAAAGTGAAATAAAATAGAGAGATGGCGATAATGAAAGGGGCGAACAAAGAAAAAATAGCGGCTAACAAGCAATTGAAAAGGTCTAAAAACAAACGAGAGCATTTTTTCCTGCGAAATTAAAGCGCCGAATCGGGTGAAATCGCCGATTTTTATTATTAAAGGGGATTTCCCTTTTTGGGGGAGAGTGAATCGCGAAAGAAAAAATTAAATTGTTCTTGAAAAAGTGAAATGATTGCAATTATTTGTAGAGATAATACAAAAAAAGGGGCTGTCAGAACTGTCAGTGTAAATTGAATAAATTACATTGTGAATAATAATTAAATTATTTACAACCTTTGTTTTTTGCATTACTGCATACATATATACAATTTATAAATTAAAATAAAATGCCTTTGGCTACGATATAAATAAAAATGTCACCTACATGTATGGTAGAGTTACTATTTTAATTATTTATATATTTAAAAAAAAGATTTCTCTTTACAGCTGTTTTTGATAAAAATTTTGTATGCTATGGCAGAAAACATAGCAGTAACAATCGAAACTCGATCTGTTAATCGATATTTAAACATTGTAATCTATGTTTGTTAAATCAAAATTCTGTTTTATTTATCAAATAACAAATAAAAGAAATTTAACAAATAGTTTTAATTAAATATTTTGGGCTTTTTTCAATAATTTCGATACATAGTTTTATTCAAAATTTTGATAGAAGAGAGATGACAATATTTTTGATGTTGTTGAACGCAAATTTTTAGTTACAATTTCAAGTCAAATTTTTTCTTTTTGTCAAAATATCTAAACTATATTTGCAGGTATATATTTATATGTGATTATATTTAAATACAAGTTTTTCGGTTACCCTTACATTTGTTTTTAGAGCAAATTTGGCTCAAGATTAACACCTAGTAAACTCACCTAAAACAGTTTATAAATACATTGATAAAACCAAACTTTAAAACAACTTCAAACCCGTTTTAATGACTTTTTCAAGTAACAATACTTTAAGCAGAAAACAATTAGCAGCTGTAACAACTGCAAATCACCAAAGTTCTTATTTAGTTGCATTTTAGACACCGCCATGACCACATTCCCATCGACAATTGCCTTCGGACTGGCTCTTGTTTTACTCCTGCCGCTGGCCCAAGTGCATCTGGATATGGGAAGCTCCCAAATGGAAACTCAAATCGATCTGGATCTGCTGTGGCTGAGAGAGAAGTCTGACAAGTTGGCCTATTGCCGGGCCCTTCGGCTGCAGAAACCGGAGATTCCGCTGGAGGACACCAAATGTGGCTACTATCTGAGACACGACCCGAAGTTGAAGATGGGCGACTTGCTGCTCGAGAGCAATAGGAAATGCTTGCCGGGATGGGACCTCCTCCGGGGCAGGTGCCGCAAGTTGGTGTGAAAATCTTTAAGGACAAAAGTTTTGGCCAAACAACGAGAATAAAGTACACACAATGGGCCGCGATGGCGTGCTGACAAACTACAGGCTGTCCGGGATTGTCTTGGGTTGATTTCGGATTCGGTGCTCTTGTTGTCTGCCATAAAAGTGAAGCATCCATCATATGGTCACAAGCTAACCCTAATCAAGGAATGGTACGTCGTCGTTATACGTCATGTTGGCTTGTCAGAAGCGCTTCGGGCAAAGGACAACAATGGCCGACGGATAAGGCTAAAGGAGGAGCGGCGGCCATTTTTGTTTATCAACCTTCCGTATGGGTGAAATTTTCACAGGAGAAGTCAATCAACTTCCGCTTACCCAGTTTGCCGGTTCATGTGTGTGCTCTTACCCCGATCCTGGTTGCCATCGTCACTAAAAGGCCAAAGCATCGATTGTTGACGAGGATGGCAAGGTGTGAACTTTGTAACAGGTAAAACTAAGTGACAGGCAGGTGGATAAGCATCAAAAACTACACTTTACTTGTTATCCTTGAGTAATTATTAGCCAAGACTAATTATAAGATATTGTACTATCTGAAACTGAGTTTCCTTCAATATCTTTTATGTATTTCCGTTAATTGTAGGGACCTGGAATTGATTTAACCCTACCCTGTGCCCTGGCAAACTTTGTGCAGCTACCAAGGACTTTGTGTGAGTCCTGGCCAGGCACTAACGATGCGGAACGTCGAATAGTTACGCAAAATTGCCGACGACTGCGCGTTGTTACGCGCCACGTGCTGCCACAAAGTTGCCGTTGCATCTACCTCTCTGTAGCTGACACTGCCACAATCATCAGGATCCCCTCTGAACAATGCAATGCGTCTCTGTGTCAGTCGTCCTGCCAGCGCATCCTGCACCGCAGGACTGCTGAAAGTTTTTATTGGCCAAATTCCCGGGCTCGCTGCAGTTTTTAGCATTGTCGTTTTCAGTCAGTGAACAAAATTCTTGACCTACCACGTAACTTGACTTGTCTATTAAGAATAGAACTTTGCCAATAAATATTTCAGCGATTAGGTAGCTTCTTCTTTTAACTTATTTTAAGGTAAAAGGGGAAATGGAAAGTATCAAGATATTTTTGTATATATATTAAAAATATATCAAATTAAAAACTAAAGGTAACTTCTGGCTTGAAGAATTTGTATATAAGAAAATTATATATATTAAATAAGGGGAGTCAAAAAAGTCATAGAGTGATAAAGAAATATTTAAAAAATTAAATTAAATTATATTTCAAAGACAAAGCATCCACTGCCAGGTCAGTCATTTATTAATTACATTTACCAGAAGTACGAGTGAAAATCACTCAAAGTTAATAACAAAATGGCAGAGTATAAGCCGGGAGATGAACCCCTGGCGGAGACTGACAATCGTAGATTGTTCTGTAAATTTCACTACAAAGGTGTCCTCATTTTGTTGATACCTCTAGCCTTTGGAGGCCTTTTGGCAGGAAAACCTGTTTTGGTAAGTCTCTCTCTCCGCAAACTTAGCTTAAAGTTATATTTTGGAAATAAACCTACAGATGTATCGCTTTCTGTACTTAACAATATGCCTGTATCTGTTTTATATCCTCAATTTGATGGCCAGAGGTGCGGTGGCCTTTATCTATATAATATTTATACCCATAGCGGGCATTGCAGGATCAAATCCAGTGAGTTTTGCACATTATCCGGATTTGATGTTTCTAGTCTATGGAGTTGCTATGATGGGCGCAGTGATGGACTCATCGAAACTCAGCCAATATCTGGGCTTTGTTGTTATTAGAATTGTGGGGGCTAATTTATTCCTGTAAGTCCTTAGATCACAAGGAGGATGCTTACTTCCCTTATTTTATTTTTGAATTATTCCTTAGACTCCAGATTGTTCTAGTCGTGTTGGTTTCCGTAATTGCCTTCTTTGTAAATCCCACTGTTGGTGCCGCCTTTGGAATGAAGGTGGCCCAGGCTGTGTTCAACGAGTACAATGATGTAAGTATAAGGCATTATTCTTATTCAGTTCTTTATAGATTCGATCTAACTCTATCCTTTACTACCTAGGCTAACATAATCAAAAGGGATTCCGATGAAGAGCGCTACGAGCGGGGAGCGTGAGTTTATAAAAGATTATATTATTTATAAAGATATTATAACCAATCCCTGGCACTCAGATCACCATATCCAACGAGTCCTGCTATTGGTATTTACCTTACCTGTTGCTATACCGCCTCTTGCGCTTCAAGTGTGTCCCCTTTCGTGAATCCCAATGGCATTTTCAAGGATTATAAGTAACTATATATAAATATTATACAACAGGTATTAAAGTAACTTACTATCTCCTGTTCAGTTTCAAAATTGAGGACATTATGATAGTCATGGTAGAGCCGGCCCTTGTGGGTCTTGGTTTCACGATCATTTGGCTCCAATTCATTTTTCTGGGCCTGTTTGGTTTGGTCAAACGCGAAGTAGAGGAAGGGTCTGATAACGAGGAATACTTCCGGAAGGTTGCTGATTTTAAGGGAAGAGAAAGGGGCCCCTGGAGTGTACATGCCATACTTGCCTTAATCCTGATAATCATAACATTCGGCCTTTTCCTTGCCAGGGAGCACATAGGACATGGAATAGGAATTAAAAATCGCAATGATTTGGGTCTCTCGGATCCAATCCTCTTTATAGGCCTCCTGTTCTTTGCGATACCGGCAAACTATCTTTTCTGCCGTTACTATATCTGCCGGGAGCCCGATAAGCCGGGCACTGCTCCCTCTCTGCTCAGCTGGAAGGCCTTGAATAACAATATTCCTTGGGGGGATATCTTCATGCTGGGAGCAGCCTTCTGCTGTGTCTTCTGCGCCAAGGAGAGCGGATTCTATGAGAAGGTAGCAGATACCATGACTGGATCCAAGCGATTAGACCCTTGGCAGTTCACCGCTGGCGCCGGTTTGGGAACTCTGTTGTCGGCCCTATCTCCATCCACGACGCTGGCCAAGATAGCGCTTCCAGTTCTGAAAAAAGCAGTGTGTATTTTGGTTTATTTAGATTCTTTAATTTTAATAAATTATTTTAATTTTCCTTCCAGGGCTATAGCTTTTATCTGCCCTTTATGACGGCTTTGCACAATCAGTTTCTGCTGCCCATTAGTTCGCCGGCCAATATGATTGTCGCCGGTTGGGGCAATATCAGACCCTATCAGTTTGTAAGTATTACAGATTATTATATATTTTAGTTTCAATTTGTTTAGTATATCTCTTATTTTTTTAGTTGTTGGCTGGCATATTTCCGGCTTTAGTTTTCATGCTTATGTCTGCTGGAGCCACATTGATTGGCTTTGATATGCTAATACCTAAAGTCTCAGGTTCTTAATTATATAATTATTTGTTTTGGACATAATAAAATTACTTAGTCAGCTCGTAAAAAATATAAATGTTTTTATTTATAATTAAGGAGGGGGGAACTTTAAAATAATCTTGAACTTATATAAAAAAAATTCAACAACAAGAATGTAAAGAATGTATTGTGTCACTAAGCCCAAAAATGAGTAATGTGGAAATGTAGATAATATCTTCTTTATTTATGTGTATATTTTTTCGAAAATTAATAATAGTTTTCACGGCTTCAGAGCCTTCAAAAAATGTTTTAATAGTTCTTTCTATTTTATATTATATTTCTTTTCTATTTCCTAATAATAAATCTATTTTATATTATATTTCTTTTCTATTTCCTATTAATATTTCCCAAGTAAATAAATACAAGTGTGTCAACAAGACATAAATCACTCAACTGCTTAAGGGTTTGGTTGAGAGTATTGATTTTCTTTGCCAAATAATATGTCAAAGCCTTTATTCGTCCTTGAAGAATTTCTACTTAACAGACTCTAAAAGTTGACTGGATACTAAAATATTTCCACCTTATATAAACTAAGCAGTTGTTTACAAGCTAATCACAAAACACCACACACATCAAGGACTTTAGTTCATTATAGTCATGTCGGTGCCGTAAGTAAACTAATATTAATATTGTTTTAAATGGTCCTTAAGCTGAGATATCAGTGGCAGAGCTGGGCAAGCTTACAAGCCCGGCGACATACCCTTGGAGCAGACCGAAGATCGCAGATTGTTCTGTAAATTCCACTACAAAGGGGTGCTTTTTATTCTGCTGCCAATATTATGTGCTCCCATTTTGCTTGGAAAACCCGTGGTGGTAGGTCCCAATTATCTGTATCTGTGTCTCCCTATATACATTATATTTTAATGATCCCTTAGGCTTGTCGCTTCATATACTTAACAGTATGTTTTTATTTATTTTACGTCCTTGACTTAATGTCCAGAGGCGCTCTTGCCTTTACCTACGTATTATTTGGACCCATAGCGGGCATTGCGGACTCTGGTAAAGTATGCACTTCCTACTATACGGATCTACTCATGATGGTATTTGGCTGCTGCTTCCTGGCCATCACGATGCAGACCTCAAGACTCAGCGAGCATCTGGGCTTCATCATCATCCGCTTTGCCGGCAGCAACGTTAAATTGTAAGAAAAACCTTAATTTTGCAAGTAACTTAATCTAAGTTAATACCATAGGCTTCAGCTATATCTGGCCGCCGGAGTTTTTTTCCTTGCATTCATGGCAAATCCCACGGCAGCTGTTGCTTTTTGGATTTCAGTGGCCCAAGCCGTGTTGACGGAATATGACAAGGTAAGGTAATAGAGATTGAATAAATAAGGTATTAATTTGTTTATCAAGTTTGAAAAAGAAATATCAAATCAAATATCAAAGATATGATATCGATTTATATGTACATTCATCATTTCTATGTCATAATCTTATCACTTTCTAGGCCGGCGTCTTGAAGATAAATTCTGAGGAGCCTCGCTATGAGGTCGGATCGTAAGTTTAAGACTACAATATTAATACATATATTTTTTAAACGATATAATCTATAAAATATAATAGTCCCGAGTATCCCACGTTTCCTGTGGCCGGAATCTACCTAACCCTCTGCTATACCGCCACACTAGCAGGAGCTGTGTCTCCCATAGTTAATCCCAATGGTCAAATTGTTGACGCTTTCCTTGGGTAATTATGGAACATTTCTCTCAGCCAGCTCAAGTAATATGAAAAGGTATGTCCTTGTATCCTTTCCAGAGAGGTAAACATTCCGCACCTCATGTTGATCATGGTAGTGCCAGTCATTTTGGGTATCTGTGTCATGCTCCTTTGGATCCAAATCGTCTTCCTTGGCCTGCTCGGAGGTCCTATTAAGCGGGAACTGAAAGAATTGGCTGAGAACGCGGCTGGTTTCGACGAGGCTATTGCGGAAAGGAAATTGGCTTTGGGACCCTGGAAAGTGCATGCCACATTGTCTTTCGCCTTAATCATACTCGCACTCATAATAATGCACGCCCGAAAGCCGCGCATCTACCCGGGTTGGGAAGATATATCGCCGTCGATCTGGACTGGTTACTCGGTCCAGTCACTGGGTTTAGTTGTCTTCTTTACGGCGATTCCGGCAAACTATCTGTTCTGCAGATATTACGCCTGTCGGGAGATCGAGAACCCGGGCACGGCTCCGTCGCTCCTCGCCTGGAAGGCCATTAACAAGTTCACGCCTTGGGGAGATATCCTGATGCTGGGCGCCTCCTTCTGCTGTGTCTTCTGTGCCAAGGAGAGTGGTTTATATAAGGCCGTGGCCGATGCCGCTGCAGAACCACGCGGCGGCTTCCTTCAGTTCCTTTATGGCGCCTGCTACGGAACCCTGTTCACTAACCTTTCTCCGGGAACCCGTTTGGGTAAGGTTGCGCTTCCTGTGATGATCAGTGCTGTGAGTGTTTATTAATTAAATTATTTAATTTTAATTCATTTTATATATTTTATTTTTAGGGTAAAAACTTTGCTTTGCCCTTTGCCACTGCGTTGCACAACCAGTTTCTGCTGCCCACCGCTACACCATCCAACACGATCGTCTCTGGCATGGGCAATATCAGGCCTTTTCTGTTTGTAAGTTCAATGTTTTAAATCTGAATTAATATTTGATACAAATATTTTTTAAATATTTATATACTTGGAATTATTATTATATTTCAGTTGCTGGCTGGCATAGTTCCAACGCTATTCATGATGATCATGATAACGGCCTTCACCTGGATCTTCTTTGATACGGATGTGCCTGATATAGATTGAGGGAAGCTCATAGGCTGTCATTCCGTCTTTTAAATATCAATTGATGATTCAGTAATATTAAAATTTCCTGGTAAAATGAGAGCTCGTTTAAAGTTATTTCTAAATTTTTATTTGCAGCTAACGTAATCTTAATGCTTTAAGGAAGTATACATAAATTATTAAATGTTGCCAAATAATTCATTAAATTTAAATAGCTCTGTCTTACATTTTATTTAAATATTTCTAGGAGTTTTTTTTTTGTGGTAGAAAGGCTTCAATTTGAGGTCCTCGTGTCCGTCAAATGCCGGAAGTTCCGGTCTAGCCTTAATGGCCATCAATTATGGAGGATAAAAAGGGTGATTATTCCTGGAACATAAAGAGAACATAAATTATGGTCTTTAAAAGAACAAAAAAAAAAATGTCTTTAAAAAATACTTACCGAAGGAATTTCATTACTACAAACTCATTAAATGCAAATTAAGTAAAGAAATGTGTAAATCTTGAATTAAATAAATATTTAAATAAATAAAATAATATAATATTTAAATAAAATAACAAAAATATATATTTGTTAAATGCTATTTTCTCAAATGAAAATAAAGAAAGTTTTCCATACGTTACCCCTAATTTGTTAATAAATCTAAGTACCCAATTTTATTTCTTTTATTTTTATTTAATAAATTAAGAGTAAATAAAGAAAAAACTTCATTATATTAAAACCTGATTCGCCTTTGTATTTTCAAGGGCCAACGCTTTTAGGCAAATTACACAGTTTCCCATTTAGGGTAATCCCCGCCTGGTCATTCGCACCTAATTCACGCTGCTCTAATCCAAACATTGCCCACACAAGTGTCGGCACTAAATAATTCATTTGTTAATTTAGACGTCGACGTGGACCATGGGGCAGGTGTACTATATAGCTGGACATATATATGTTTATATATATATCTCTCTCTGGCAAACTCTTTCCGGCTGAATACTTTGTGGCCATGCCCAGGGACAGCCGCAGGACCTCTGCTGTCTGCCGGAGGACAACGCGACGCTACTGGGCCTGGGAGGCATTTATATTCAAACTATTGAATTATTAAACGCGACGCGCACAGTTCGTGAATATTCATAACACTCACGACATTTCAAAAATTGCGCATTTAATTGATTTGGCCAAGGTTAACGACCGAGGTTTGGAAATTACTGACAATTTCAGTGAACATTTAAGTTTATTTAAGCTTCGATTTGCTTATAAATAAAATAACAAAAAAAAAACTACTAGAAATTATTTACATGCTTTTGAAACTTGCCTTTTCTAAAGGAATTTGCTTACCTCAATTCAATGCTCACACATTTCTCTAGAGCCTTTCAATTTGTTGTGAAAATCCCAGAGGCTTTTCTACTTCTTAGTCATACTGTCAATTGCTGCTGACTTTCCATTTTAAAGGTATTTTCCATTGCCAAAAAAAAAGAAGGAAGGAAAGCGGGCAAATTATGTATATATATTCAAATATCATGCACGCCTTAAGCTGATTTTCCACACTGGCAAACGCAAGCTCCTTTGGCTTTTCCTCATTCACAAATCCAGGCTCATTATCCTTTTTGACATTTGCCCAGGTTTCGCGAACAAATTGACAACACAAAATAAGAGAAAAAAGGAAAAAATTGTGCAAGATTTTGTCTAGAGAAATAAATCATTACTTTTGTGGCTTTAAATTACTCGTTTTCTTAACAAGTAAATATTTAAGAGATTAATATTTTTTGTGTCCCCATTTAAATCTGTGTAAAATGTCACATTTCCAAATTTGAGAAGATAATGCTCAATGACCGGTAATCCAATTTACCTTATTTTATGGAAACCTTTTCTCCGGATATCTATCCAGCTGAGAGCTGTCAGTTGCCGTCGCGTCTGTGTCAGACTCGGGAATGCTGACAGCCATCGAAAGAGAACTAAAAAGCAGGACATTTTTACTATTGTCTTGAAACAAAAAGCCGCATTGCAAATTGCGATGGCAAACAGACAACAGAGTTTGAGAGCTGAAAAAATGTGTGCCAGTCAGTGTCAGATTATTCACCTACGGCGCCACTATATATCCATTCATTAAAACTCTCCGACCATACTCCTTTTCTATATAAGAAATGCCTTGAGAGTATACTTGATTTTCTTGTTTTTATTTTCTTGTTTTTTTTTTTCTTTTTATTTTTTCTTGGATTTCTTTGGAAGCATTGTTTGCGTTATGGACAGGCCCCAAAGGTTTTAAGATAACCACGGAAACAGGAAGCTAAAATTGTCCATTGTCCTTGTTGTTGACATGTAAAAAGTTTGAGATAGAAAGGGCAATGAGCTTAACTAAAAAGATATATAACTATACAGATAAGAAACATCAATTTTATAATAGTTAACTTTGATATATGAAAATTTTAAATATAGAAACATTTAACTTTAATAATTGCTATAAATATTTATTTGTTTCTCCAATTTAGTGGACTAATATATCAAACATATAATCAATTTAGTTCTCTTATATCGCAACGTTAAATTATACTGCATCGCTAAAAACCATTAACAATAATAAAGAATGCTGAATTGAAACAAGACCTAATTTTTTATAATTGCTTTCTAAATAAAAAGTGCTATCCAACCGATTAATTAATATTATGCTTAACATGCTTAATCAAGTACATTTACAAGTAAGCTTTTTACTATAATTTTGTTCATTCAACAAAAAACATGCATAACATCAAGGCATAAAAACCACCAAAATGTTCATTATTAATTGAATTCATAACAATATCCTGGCACAATGAAAACAATAATGATAATCTCGAATGTCTGACATTTGTCACAGATAAAGAGACAGGACAATAAAAGCATTTTTTAAATTGTATGCAAATAGCGCGATGAGGCTCACACCAGGAATCAAAAATATATATACAATGAAGGCGGAAACTAATGAAATTAAAACGATTTTATCGGAACACAAAATAAACAATTGCCATTGATGGCGTCGCGCATGTGCACACAGCCATAATCATGATGGCAAATTATATTCAATTTATGTTCGACGCGATAGCAACCTCATTTTTGGCAAAGTCGTTTTATTTTTATTTTTATTTTTATTTGCATTTTGTTTTTAACTTAACCGAATGAAAAAGAGCTGTTAAATTAGCGCACAAAACACACAGCGGCTAAAAGGGAAGAATTCATTTGCCGCCGGAAATCGGGCAGCCATGACGCCATTTTTCAAACTGATACAAAATGTCCGTTTTATAGTCGTCCTTCTGGCTGTCCGTATGTCCTTCTATCTGTCTCTTTCCTTGCCTAGTGATTAGCTGTCACGAAGCTGCGACGCAAAGCAAAAATGAATTATTATCGCGTTGCGTACCAAATGTTGACATAGATTTAAATTATTTGTAACAAAATCAACGAACTGTGTCCTCCACTCCGCTTCCTTTTCTTCCCCTACTTTTTTTTTATGTTCTTTGCCTCCCGCCACCATCTGCTCAATTTATCCTTCAGCTTGCTCACGCCCCAAGGTCCTGTTTCTGATTTGATTGCCCAGCAAAATGTTTTGGCAAACACCACAGAAACCACCATTTGGTATGCTCTTTTAGGGAAGCTTTCTTTTTCCTTATTGTAAAGGCAGGTTTGATTTTTAGGGTCCTAAGGATAATAGGGATGCTTGGAAAAAACTTGGGAATATAGCGTAGAATAATTTAAAATTTATTAAAGCATCAAATAAAACTTTTACAAGACAATTATAAATATAATATATTTCTAGTTTGATCTTTATTTTTTAAATAAATAAATATATATTATAAACGTTACCTTTTCCATCCCTACAAAATACCAATTTCCTTACAAAATTCACCCATTCATAAAGCCATTAAATGTTTTTCAAAAATCCCTAAATCTTTATGGGCAATATTATTCATTAATTTTTTTATTAAATTACATTTTGTCATCGTTAGCAAGGAGAATAATATTTGTCATAAAATCTGGATGCTTCTCTCGTTTAGTTTAAAATTGCCTTGGAAAATGTTCGTCACGTAGTTTTCCCAGAAACAGAAACAAGAAGAGGACAACTAATAGGCTCAATTAATAAAGTTTGCCGGAGGTAAGGGAACTCGTGATGGGCTGGTTACCAACTTTTCCTACGGCTCATTTATTCCGAAGGCTTTTCCAGTAGTGGTAACAAAATTGTGGCAAATCCAAGTCCTATGGCAAGGCCAATGCCGTTGTCATTATTTTCACTGCCATCTCAATAGGACAATATATAATTAGAGCCTCGGGATACATTTTCACCATGGTCGGTCGGTCGGTCGGATAGATTGCAAATAATGAATATTTCTGGGTCAAATTTAAGGGTTATATTCTTGTTTACAGGCAACAAAGGATTGCTTGTTTTGCCTGCTTGTTTTTCTGTTTATTTGAGAGAGAGAAAGAAAGGAGCTACCATTGTCCATAAAGTAATATAGTGAGTTTAGTTTTGGTCTGTTTCCATGCCATTGGGCCAGGTTCATGTCTTTGCCAAGGACTTCCGGTAATTTCTGAGGATAAAAGAACGTTAAGATGTCAACAACAAGGAGTGTTCTTTTTGATTTTTCCTTTCTTTTTTCTTTTTTATTTTCTTCTTTTATCTGGGCTTCGCTTCCCACCTCCCTTTAGCCGCTCATTACCTTGAGCCTTTCCAGCTACTATGTTTTCCACTTGTGGCATTAATTTCTGCTGTGTAAGCAGATAAATTGCAAAACGTCAAAAGTTGTTGACAGTCATTGGCATCAAAATGGATTCCAGTCACTTTGCCGGACCCGAAGACCCAAAGACCCGGACCCTGACTCGTCGAAGTCCAAGGTTGAGGTGTCTATCAGGGAGCTGAGTAAATTTAAACACTTAATAAATTGCGGCTTTGACGCAGTCAGATTATGACTTGAGCAAAGTCCTTTTGTGTTGTAAATTTCTTAAGGTCTTAGGAGGCTAAATGTATATTATTATTTGATAAAGAAAGGCCTAACTTACCACATCTTCGAATTACAAATGCAATGAGCTGCATCCTTCGCCATCGGCTGTGTCCAAGGATGTGTCCAAATGTCAGCTAAGAAGGACAACTGACCCAAGGCCTGCTCCGAGGTAATTAGCTAATGTGGCGGCTGCGGCTGCCCCAGACCATGCCAGCGGCAACAATTAGAGACAATTAGTTGCGGAATTGATTCATAGGCCGCGACTCATCACATTACCAGAACTCCCCGCAGGACCAAGCCGCAGCAATTATGCACATTACAATGCCCTTGGGGGTTAAAGGGGTTTACCTCTATGATTATTAAATGATTTACCATTAAATCCGTTTAAAATGCAAGGAAAGTTTAATTTAAAACCATAAATTATAGAGCTATCTTAAAAAACTGTGTCATATATAACTCCATATTACTTTTGATTTATTTTAGAAGTAGTAAGTTAGCTCTGCAAAAAACATCACTTTCGTTAAGCAACGCCAAGCTTATGTTTGAGTTTTATCTTCAAAAACAACCGAAATATGTTCATCTTCAGACGTCGGATCACGTCGCATTGGATCCTGATACTGATGCCATATCTCGTGATGTCGTACTACTTAATGGATATGCTCTACTCGTTTGCTAATTTCTTCCATTTGTGCAAAGAACGAGCTGTGGTGATGGACGTGACCAAAGTGTTTGTGTACATCTACACCATGTTCGATATAGGACTCATCCTGGTGTCCCTTATCCTTACTCTTGGCACTCGGACCGAGGAGACTGGCGTGATGCTGATACTCATTGGCAGAGTGATCCATCGCCTGCTCCTTTCGCTTTGGAGCATGATCTTGTATTATCTCTTCGGTGAACTCCAGGACATGGGCTGTCTTCTCATGCTGCTGGCCGCCAAGGCCAAGGTGAGGGCTAAAATGGGATGCCCCAAAATGGAGGCTAGAAGGTATCAATTTTTGTTGCTGGTAGCCAGGCTATGCCTTTCCTGCATGTTTCTAATTTGGCTGGATGAGAATGTGAATGTAAGTCGAGTATTATTTCAATTTTCTATTTAATATTTTCTTTATTTCTTATTTTCTATTTTTTTCAGGCTCTCTATAATGTCATTTCTGTGTTTTTGTTTCTATCAATTGGCTTGGGTTTCTTCTGCAAGGGTTCTTCCTATCTGACTGTCCTGGCCTTGATGTATCATGATGTCTTCAGCCCTCATTGGAGCTTGTTGTGGGGCTGGAATGATTATTTCATTTCGATGCAATACTTTGCCATGTTCTTTGGCAAAGTCGGAGCATTCCTGATGCTATCCGAGCTGGGCGGTGGCAAGTGGTCCATTGACGGTTATCTGGGACTGAATGACTGGAATCAAAAGGGAAGTTACAAGGTCATAAAAGGCCAGTCGGCGGTTTAGGCAATGTTATTTAACTTTGAAAAAAGAATAAATGATAATGTTATTTCCTATTACAATAAATTTTAAATAAAATACTCTCCGAATTTGATCAATTTAATCTTTAAGATAAGATGTGTAAAAATTACAAACTTACCTGAATTTGCAAAACCTTTAAATAAAATCTTTATCTAATCGAGTCGTATCTCCACTTTTTTTTGTTTTCTTTCCTTCTGAACGTTTGAGGGATTTACATAAACTTTAATGGGAAATACTGGCCCGGCGGCTAATGCTTATTTTTATTTCTATCTCTATTTGTACACCTGCCTCTCGGCTACGAAAAGGGCACTCCAAATGTTCTTTGATTCGCGCCTCAGTCAACGTAAATTATTAAAAAGTCTCGAGTTGCGCTTAAGCGGCTTTCCCTTCTTCCACTGCACAGTGGATAAAATTGTTAGATTTTAATACAAAAAAAAATGTTTGCTTTAAGGATTTGAAACAAAAACAAATAGAGGTGTTTTTTTGTTTAAAACCCTAACTAAATCTAACTAAAAAAGATTCACTTTCTTTCGTGATTTATTTAAACTTTATTGTAATTTTTTCTTCAATTCCTAAAGAAATCCCTGCTTTTCCTTTATCCCCTGATACTTCCACTGTATTTTCGTGCTCCTTTCTCTGGCAAGGAAATTGAAACTAGCGCTGGGAAGTAATGCCATAAAATTCTTAAATGCGAAAAAAGAAAAGCGTGCAGAAAAAACAGGTGGATGCTAAACCGGCAGTGGGCACAGCGAACACAGAATACTCTGTCCGAAAAAGGGTCGGCTGTAGTCGCTCATTGGATTAAGTCAGCAGCCGAGGTCCTTGGTGTTGGTATGAAAATACAAAAAAAAAAGAGAGCACTTCCTCCACGTGTCGCTGTCGCAAACGTCTTCACTTAATTATTGCGACTTTCGGCAAGGGGCATCGGGGGCCGCCGACTTAAAAGGCAACACTGCCGTTAATGAGTTTCTGGAGGCGGGCCAGTGGACCGGAGGAGCTGCTGCTCCGGCGCCCCGTAAGATACCATCCAGGCGTGCATTTAACAACCGCAAAGGACGCAGTGACCTTCGCTCTTGGCTGCAAATCCATTTGCATAAGCGGTGGCGGGGTGGCTTCTCTCTTTCCCCATTCCCCTTTCCTGGAGTGTCCCCAGCGATGGCAACGACATGTGGAAGGCGAGGCTGGAGCTCTTAACACCCAGAAAAAAAATCAAGAAGGATTTGAGATAATCGTCAGATTAATTGAGATAAACTCTCAATAAGATTTAGTCAAAAAGAGCGAGCCGTGAGTATTATAAAATAAAAGGAATTTTGTTTAAGTTAATATTTCTTTAGAACCTTTAAAGAAAATAAATCTCAATAAAATTGACACCGAAATAACCACAAAAAAACTAAAAGAGCATTGTAATATTTTTTTTAATTGTTATTGAATTGTTTCTTAAAATATTCTATTATTCATTAGACAGGTTGTAAAGCATAGTAACTTTTTTTACAGTGCATTGTTGACCGGCTCAGGAGCCCAGCTGAAGCTGGGGATATTTTTACTTTACTTTTGTATTTTCCTTTACTTGCCCGCAATGCGTTACTCTTAATTGGAAAGCAGTCGCGATTTCGCTGTCCCGATCCGAACGTTAAATGTAATTGACAGAACGTTAAACAACGGCCAGATCCTGGAGGAAGTGGATAATCCGGAAGCTGACAGTTAAAGGGTGTAACCGACTGTACTCGGAGGAGGGATTAAGGTGAAGCAAAAGGATATAAAATCTTTATAGAGAGACTTCAGTCTCAGAAAGTATATTTTATTATTCTTCGATATGAAATATATAGAATCCCTTTGTTATTAATTTGTTCTACAGCAAAGTATAACAATAAATTCACCACTGCGTATGGGTAATTTTTTCTTATGAAATACATATTACTTATACGCAGTGTTGACATTTTGTTGATATTAATTTTACTATGTGCATCATGTTAGCAGGGCAACTCCTGAAATCCTTGACATTCCCAAAATCTTTTCCAGCCAGAATTTGCCGTTTATTGTCCGTTAATTATTTGTGACAAAATAAATTTTGTTGCTCGAGTTTTTATTTTTTTTTTTTTTAACAAAAGGTTGTCCTGCTAAGTTGATATCAAGTTAGCAGGAAAACTTCTGAAAACTTAAATATTTCCGAATTATTTTTTAGGCAGAATCGGACCTGAATTCCTGTCTGAATCGGACCTAAATTTTTGTCTGACTCGGACCTGAATTCCTGTATGACTCGGACCTGAATTCCTGTCTGAATAGGACCTGAATCCCTGTCTAAATAGGACCTGAATTCCTGTCTGAATCGGACCTGAATTCCTGTCTGAATAGGACCTGAATTCCTGTCTGAATCGGACCTGAACTCCTGTCTGAATTCCTGTCTTAATCGGACCTTAATTCCTGGTTGAATTCCTGTCTGAATTTTTGTCTATTGCTTAGGTTTATTTATTTACTTATTAAAATAATTATTGATTATTTTAGTCTAAGATAATTGAAGTAGAAATACCATAATGGATTTTCAAAAGCTTTCTTTTCCTTTTTTTTCCTTTCCTTTTTTTTACTACATTCAAGTAATCAACTTTAAATGATTCCCTTTCCTTGTTATTAATAAATAATGACCCATAATTGGCTAAATTAATTACATTTAAACTGACCTATGCACAAACAAAGACAAAAGAAGGGTTTAGTATATCAGTCTTAACATCACGCACTCTTGTAATTTTCTAAATGAAACTCGTATAAAAAATTCAAAAACCACACAGAGACTTAAACAAAACACAAGGGCTGCAAAAACGCAGGCTATATTAATAAAATAAAATATTCCAGAAAAAGGGGTTTGGGTTCGTTCGTCGGATAAAAAGTCATAAACCAACGGGAAATATGCACAAGGCGAGGTGGTGGTGGCGGTGCGTCACGTGGTATTAGAACAACTACGGCAACAAAAACGTCGGAAACGGAAACTTGTTTAATTAAAATGCTGCAACAAAATGCTCGAGTGTGTGGACGTGTTGGTGTGTGAGTAAAGTGAACAGTATCCTGTGTCCCGTGTCCCGTGTCCTGTGACTGCGTCTCCGCATTTGCATAAGTAAAGCACACGAGTGCATTCATGTCTCTCTCTCTCACCCTTAAGCTCCTTGCCAAAGAAGAGTCAAAGCGTTTAAGTTTATTTACCTTTATTTACCTGACCTAGCTTCAGATTTGGAGCAGCCAGATAAGGCCCGATCTGTGGCTGAATGGCTTCTGCTTAAACAAGACTAGGCTCAAATGCGGTTTCCGTCAGGTTAAACGAACTTAACCAAATACATGTGTATAATTAATTTTACCCAGCAGACTAAGTCAACGAATGCCAAGCCTGCAATCGAGGACATTCGGGGGTAAGCCTTATTTTGCGGTTGCCTAAAGGCTTATGTCTGGAATCTAATATTAACTTTTGATATTAAAATTGCATAGAATTTTAGGTATGGAAAAGGTATAACTAGGCAATTAATTGGGGTTTATAAATAGTAGTTTTGTTAGGGAAAGACTTTTATCTGAACCAAAAATTTAAGAAATAGAATTTCTTAAGGATTGAAATATATAAAACAGAATATATTATATATAATCTCAAATAAATCTGTCCAGAAATATATTAAAATACATCTTATAATACGAAATCATTTTAAAATCCTCCCAAAATTATACTAAGATCTTTCGGAGTGCAATTTCTTTTCTCTAGAAGCATATTTTTATACAGATTTAAAATCACTAGCAATTTCTTTTAAGCTTTTGTTTATTTGCTTTTTATTTTTGTGAAATGTCAGGCACTGCGTTTGAAGATATTTTAAATCCCCGAATAGCTTAAAAACACTACGTTTTACTTTATGCTTTAGGAAGAGAAAGCTGGCTCAAGCCAAGTGGCCAATAAATTTAAAACAAATGAAAAAGGCTTAGTGGGAATCGAAGCTTAGTTAAGATTGGCGAACCAAAGAGTTTCCTGCCTGCGCACGTATGTATGTATGCATAATCCCTCAGATTTTAACTTTAACTCTCGAAGAACTGTAAATTTCACTTCAAGGCCGCTTCACACGTACGACAAGGCGCAATTCCTGAGGGTGTGCCTGGGAATTGGGACTGGGACTGGGACTGGGATTGAGGTAGGAACCAGGGAACTGGAGACCCCATTATCATCTCGGTCTCAGCGACATCGTCGCATTACGTAAAAGCGCTTTTACGACTACATTTGAGCAGCCGCAAAGAGCTCTGAGCTCCGAGCGAGGCTCGTTCCCCGAAAAAGTAAAAGTAGGCACGAATAAATGCCATGGCGGGGCTAACAGGTTGAATGCGACCAGAGATTTGAGCGGGTGCAAATGGCAGAGACAATAAAGCTTAGACAGTGAGTAGGAAACCCGCTCCAATGAGGCATCTGCATGCCTCCCAATTTCCCCCTTCATTATGCTTTATTTTATTCGCTCGCAACCTTATTTTCTGCTATTTTTAAGCATTTTCCAATCAACTCCAGAGCTGGATTACTTCTGTGGCGTGACATTAAATGGCTTTTCAGCTTCATAAAAATTCTGCGTTGCTTTTCTCGCTGTTTTTCTCTTCTTTATTTTTTTCGGGGCATTACAAAGTCATTTCGTTTCGATGTTCGGCAATTCAATAATAATGCCAGTTTGCTGGGTTATTAAAATTTCATACAAGCAAACATATTCATGCTGACTTTGACTTGTGCTCCAGAGTTTTCCTTTCATTCGGTCGCCGTTCCGTTCTGCTCCTCGTTTTGTTTCGTTTTGTTTGTGTGTCCTTTTTCGTAGGCGCCAAAATGTCAGCGACACGTTTTCCTACAGCGGCAATTTATCATAAATATGCATGCACACATATAGTATGTGTTTACATGCCAGTGATGACCCCAGCTCTATGGGGGTTGAAATAAAGCTAAACATAATTATATCATTAGAGGAAGCTAACCTAATCTTTATTGGATCTAAAAGAAATTTTATCATTTAGATTTTCCACAGAATTTACATCTGGTTCAAAGTCACATTGCTTATGATATTGTGTTCTCTGAATATTTTAATGTATACTCTTTAAGACATAAGTTCCTGCCGGTATAAATACTCCTGCAACGCCGCCCAAAAGTATGTTATGATAAGTTGAAAGTTAGTATTTACACAACATTTGATCCTCCGAATATTTTATTGTATACTTTTCGACTTAATTTTTAATAAATATAAAATTTTTTGCGCTTGCGTATAAATTTATTTTGTTTTAATATAGTTTATAGACTTTAGTAAAACTGTCCCTAAGTTCAGTTTTTTTCCCATAGCCCCCTGTTTTTATTATATAGTATATAAGACATTTTATTAATGATATAATATTACAAATCCTTTTCTTATTTAACAAGAAAAATGAACACTTCGCAACTCAGTCATAAAACTAATTATAAATGTTTTTAAACATTTGTGAAAATAGTTTAACAATCACTAGAGCTTTAAAACATCTTCAAAATATGTCTAAAAGTTTGCTATAAAAAAAGGGATTTATTATAACATTTTTTAGCATAGTTTGTAATCCTTTTTTCGAGAGATTTAAATAACCCATTCTTCCCTGTGGCATCCCTAAAGGCTTGAAACCGAATATTTATATAAAATATATTCTGTTCAGTTTGCTGTTTTAAAAAAAAAGGACAACCTGACAGCACTGCCACATACATACATATGTGTGGCATATAAATCCTGGCCGCTGTTTGGGGGCCGCCGCCTGTAACGACCTTATGGCAAGCGTTCGGGGGCGCGGCTCGCCTTTGTTTATGCCGCTGTCAGCGCTCGTTTAATTCAACATTAGCGCCTTGCAGCGGTCCGAGGTGAGGCTGTTAGCTGTTCGCCACTGTTTTTCCCTCGATTTTCCTCTGATTTCCATGCTTTCCATGTTTTCAACACCGTTGCGATGGGAGCCCTTTGTGCTGCGCCCGCGGCCACTTTCACGCGCTTTCCCGAAACGCCCCGCCCTGCCCTCCGTCTGTTTAGCGTTTATTTTATTTTCTTCTTCTTTTTTTTTCAAATTGTCAAACTGTCAAATAAATTACACGGCAAACCGTACAAAAGATCTGACGCAGTTGGGCTTCCTTTGTTGGCCTCAACTTTTGTGCGGATGTGGCATGTGCATAGGCTCATGAGCACATAATGTGGCCGGTCTTTGTGGCCGGCTTTGATTGTCTGGGACTCGGTGGCAGCACCTCGCTGCTAAAAGAAAATGGGCTTTTCATATTTTCGGGATTCGCCATCAAGATGGAGGAATAATTCGTGGCAACTGTTATGGTTACATGCGGAGAAAAATAGAAAGTTTAATATTTAAAATAGGTAAAATAGCATGGATTACTATCTTATTAGTTCTATTTATTTATAACCTTAATCTTTTATTCATAAAAAGTAAATGAATATATAAAAAGGGAGTGCAATAAAATAAATAATAAAATATCTTTAAAAATATGTCTTTATTTTGTATTTAAGCTTAGCTAAAAAGCTATGACTAACCTTCTTCAAGAAGCCTCAGAAATTAATATTAATAGAAAATATATCTTAATACTCCTTACCTGTATTAATATTATTATTAATAGAAAATGTATCTTAATACTTCTTACTTGTACTACGATATAATTTCTATTAATAATAATTTCTGTATTAAGATATAGTTTCTATTAATAATAATTTCTTCACTTAATTAAAATTATTTTATATTATATATTAGCTTCTATTTTCTCTTGATTCTTTCTTTCATGATTCTATTAATATTTTAGTTCAATTTAAATGTATCTAAAATAAATCTAAGTGTAGTAATTTTCCAGCCTTTGTTACTTTTCTCCTATTCCAATAATTACAAAGTACTGGCTTGTAATTTTCTTAAATATTGGCTGCCAAGAAAATACACAGAACCATTGTTAACTCACTTGATAAGTCTTAAGAGGAATTTAAGCAGAAAGTACTTCAGCTCTTGGAATACAATCAAATATAATTGTTTAACAAAAAAAAACTAACTTCAGCTCTTAGAATACAATCAAATATAATTATTTAACAAAAAAAAAACTAAAACTAAAGCTAAATAGCATAGAGTTTCAATGAAATCCTGTATTTCTAATACGTATTTCCCAGACCCACATCCACGCAGTGCCATGGTCAAGTTGCGTACAATCTCGCTTGGATGCAAGCAGGCGCGGGCAATAAAGACTTGGCCAAAAGTCAAGCGGATTTCGGTGTTCGCAAAGTTTGTCTGGGCGAAGAACGAGGAAAGCCGCTTAGTCTAGTTAAATAAAAGTGCTACAAGGAGCTTAGCCCGCACACACACACACACAGGAGCAGCTGGAGCAAAACTGGAATGGTGACTGGAATTTAATTGCATTTTGCAGTGGAAACTTAAATTATGCCCGCAGGGTGCAGCTAGCGAATGGCCAGGATTCGCTTTACGCCCAATTTAAAGGGATTTCTCGCGCTTGGAAGGACTCCAACTTTTGGCCCCTTTCTTCCTTTTGTCTTTCTTTGGCTTTCACCTTTTCCTGATTTACCAAAAAACAAAAAAAGGACAGTCTATTTATTTATGCCAGATGTGCGGCGTCGTCTTCTGTTTGGCTTTCCACATGCTTTCCATGGTCTCGAATTTAAATATTTAAAATGCGGTTCGGAAACTCTAGCGCCTATAAATATGCAATGAACTTTGAGCAGCTTAAGGACGACGGCCTTGGCTTGACTTTTCAATCAGCCAACATTTTTTATGAGTTTTTAACTAATACAAGCCGGCGGCGGATGCCAGGCCATAGTCGCGGTCCAAATGGCCAAGTTAATTAGTGGCAGCTGACGCCTTCAATCTTTCATTATGGAGAGAGACTGCATTATCTGAGCGGGAAGAGAAGGGAAGATCAACTTCCGCATACACATTTCGGAGGCCACACCACAGATATATCCTCATCTACGGAAGTCGTAAAAAGTTTAACGTGTTCTTAAACTTGTCCGCCGACCATCGATGGAATTTTTTGTTCGCAGCCCCCCAGAAAAACTCTATAAAAGTTTCAAATTGTTACACGGCGAATGACACGCGCCGCGCCGGCTCTGGCTTTAGTTTAGACTCCTGCCCGGGCTTCTCCTTGCTCCTGTTCCTTGCTCCTTGCGGCCTGTGTGTTAATCTGTTGAAATTTGCGTTTTAATAGAAATGTGTGTGCGAGTGTCTGTGCGAGTTGCGAAATGTTTTCGTGGTTGGTCTTTTATTTTTTGTGTACTTTTTTGTGTGTTTTTTTTTTAATATTTTTTTCACTCGCGCCCCTCGAGTTCGTGGGCAGGATATAAAAATGCTTATTGCCTTTAAGTACGTGATTTTGCTTTTGAACATTTTTACACTCACACACGGACTCTTTTTGTGACTGCTGTTGCGTTGACAGATGCATTAAGCGTATTGGTTTTTACGATTGACGACGACGGCGTGCCATGAGGTTGCACGAATATAATTTAATTAATGTAATGGCCATGGACAATATGGCCCAAAGGCGTCACAAAACTAACGAGAATAAAACGAAGACTCGTGATTTGTGCCTGTTTCCCTTTACAAAGGATTCGAGCCAAAAGGATGATGAGAACGAAGCTTCAAATGTGTACATTTTCTAAATAATTTGGCGTGGAGAGTAAGAGATTCATTTAACTAAAATTCTGTGAGTAAAAAACACAAACAAATGATTTTCCTCTAATTAGGTGTTAGGTTTAATTTGATTCAATGTAAAATATTGAATAATTTGTAGAAAATCATTTTTTTGATAAGGAAAATATTAAGGCAAAATTAATTAAATAAATGCCAAAGACAACATCTTAAATGCCAATTTAATTCCCTTAAAAGTTGACATAAATTAAATAAAAGCATTTCGCCGGAACAATACAAACTTACTTTATTCAACTTGCTTTTGGACTCCATAAAAATTAATTACAAGGCAATCTCTATGGCAAACTGACTTCCAAGAACTCAAAAAACTTCTTCATTTTTGGTTATAAGACCCAATTGTTTCCTAAAATGCCAGGCTTTTATTGCTATTTTGATGGAATTTACCAAGAAATTCTTGTTAACATTGTCCAAAATCAAGTTCAACTAGCACGCCTGAATTAAAAGCCACAATTCCTGTATTGAATCCACTCATTTGCATTCAATTGTCTTTCGGTGAGCATCAGATTTCGAGGGGAAAAAATGTTTGCTTGGCTTGATGCCCCTAAGCAGAATGCATAATCAAAAATCTATTTGTGATTTGGTTCAGTCAGCTGGAAAAACCCTTAACTTAACTTCCTTGTGGCTTGCCTATTTATTGTTTGGCCAGAAAACCTAAAGCACTGTAAATTTGAACAAGAGCATGAACGATGTATGAATGAAGGAAACAAATGGCAGTAGAATGGCACAAATGGAAACCGAAATGATGGAGCAAATTTGCATGAAGCCACGTCTAATGAACACACGAGACACATAAGGCTCCCCGAGTGCTGGACTCATTCAATTGTGCAAATGGAAATTTTAGATTTTGTTCTCGGATATGAGTACAACATACCTAAAATAATGTAATCGAAATACCAGAAAACAAACGAAGAACATGCTCTCTGCCCGAGGAGTGTTGTAATCATTATGAATTGAAAATTAAACTCTGGCTTCGACAAGGACACCCCCTTTTGCGGCAATAAAAATCCCGCACAGAGATAGTAACTCCCTTGAATGGTTAGGACTCATTCGTCCTGCCCTGATGCCGCGACACGAATCCATCATTGTGGTACAAAAGTGCTCTGGCACCACAATAAACTTGCATGCTCGCTGCTGGCAAACACAAAAACGTTTTAAATTTCATTTTCTGATAATGCGCTGCTCCTGGATATCCTTCGTGGTAACTTTGTCACCCTTATGTACTTCCACCTCATGCAAACAGCCACCCACTTCAAGGTAACCTCCTCATTGTGCGCAATTTGTGTTTAACAATCGTTGGTAATCTTTATTGGATGTCAAGCTCCGCACTCGAGTAGATAAGGAGTACGTACTCCTAGTACGTACTAGGACACAGCCCCATCGCTCTTATGCCGTAAAGTTCTCCACTTCGTGTGTCAAAGCCGGGACACAATCACACATGCAAAGCTTTCCATCTCCATCTCCATCGCCATTGCCATCTCCATCTGTGTATTCTCCTTCAGCGGCCAAGGAAGATGTTTTAGTGACAACGAAAGTGTAATTGAGTGCCACATAACAGACGATTCCAACGCTGCTAAGTGGACGATGCAGGAGCAGCTGAAACAGCAGCAAGGACAACAAGAAGGCTTACAAAAACAACAAAAAAAAAAAGTGTTCAAGAAAATTGCCACAGCCTCAGGGATGAGTTTCTATTCAGGGATGCAGGAAATCTGAAAAGTATCTATATTTTTGAAGAATTTATTTTAGGTTTCATTAGTTTTGGAAGGATTTGAGACACTTACTTGATTCTTTATAAAAGTATGATAAAATAGGTATATTAATATTTATAAGAAAATACTTAACTTAAGCTTATAACCTTTTTCTATTCCTTCCTTCTTTAGTACTGATTATTGTAGTATTGATAGATAGATCAACGATCCTTTGGCTAATTTAACTGCTTTTCCGATTTTATTTATCCCTTTAAAACAATGCAACCCTGTTACTTTGCTAACCAAGAATCTCATGCCATTATGAGTTGTTCTATTTGATTTTTCATTTCCGCTCGGCAGCTACATATGCATTGTGCTGGATTTGTTGCCTTTAGGCTGTAGGCCGACGCGGCCAGGAGCAGAAGCAGTGAAACAAGGACGAGGAGCAGGAGCAGGCGCAGGCAGGAGCCAGAGCTGGAGCAGGCAGGACTACGGCATAGTTGGACATGTTGCACATGACAAGCGTAAAAGTTTTCAAGTGCTGCAAGGAGGAGGCGGCAACAGTGGCGGAGGAAAACGAAGGCGTGGCACTTGGGTAATCAAGCACGACAGCAGCTGCCATTAAGTTGAGGTAAAGCGAAAGCTGGAATAAAGGATCCTACCATTTTTTGGGCCCCTTCCGGAAGGGAAAGACGCTGGAAATGGGGTAGAGGCAAAAACGAGTTTTAATTAAAATGCCAGGCATACTTTAAGGCACGTTTTGTGCTTTATGTCTTCGAGGTACTTCAGCCTGTGACGCGATGCGACGACATCGGGACGAGAAAGAACGGCATGAAAATCGATTAATGTGATATTTGAGAAATATTTTTGGAGGCCTGCTTCCAGGTTCCACTTTTATTTGCACAATTGCAAATATTTTGTTCTCATAAAAGCATTTTTCTTTTAGAAAGAAAGCAAGAATAAAGTTGTTTTACTTACTTACTTTTTTACATAATAGTTTTAATATTATTAATTGATTTTGAAGCACAAGCATTGTCAAAAAGTCAAATGTTGTTATCGATAGGCGGCTTTACCATATGTCAAACGTCAAACTCAAATGTCAAAATGGGTTATCGATAGACAAGCTTGGGTTAATTTATCAATAGTCTTTACCGATAGACTTTATAAGCCAAATAAAACCTATTGAAAATGTGAACAAATTAAAGCAAATACGACCTCATCGTCCTGTTTATGTTTTGTTTTTGAAACCCTAAGAGACCAAATCCTGTTTCCCGCCAAAAAACAACTACTGTTTGCTAACAACTATTTAAACCCCCATTGTGAACAATTAAAATCCGCTGACAGACAATACCTATTTGCTGACAATTGCCAATATCGAGCATCTATCAACTTGATCCCACGATTTTCAATGTGTTTACGCTAAATATATATCATAAGCCATGGGAGAACGAATGGCAACAAATTGCATATTTGGCAATAATTAATATTTGAGTGCAGCTTGCGCTAATTTAAATGCATTTTGTTGCACTCGCGGCGAGGCATTTCGATTCCACACCGCACACAGCAATAACAATAATAACTTAGTTTGGCTAAAAGCCTGTGCAAACGCTAATTGAGTTGGCTATGCCGCTGCTCTGCTCTGCTGGGAAATGGGCGGAAGGATTTTCCGGCCAAATTGATGCGCGTAAAGCTGCGCATTTTTGGAAAGCGCGAGGCTTTATCCAACTTTTGGCTAGTTTTCCATGTGCGAGAGTGCGTAAAATGCCAAACTGCTGACTCCAAAATTTGTCACGCGCAATCAGCGCAGCGACGGCGGCGACTCTGGTAAGTGCTGACCCGCCACGCCCACTGTACGCCCACGAGATCCACTGTGCCCACACGTCTGTGGATTATGCATGGCACACACACACACATTCATGGGCGTGGCACCATCGCACGGTTAGCTGGTAAATCCGCACTCAACATTTTCAAGGCTTCCTCGTCGGCCGCCTCGTCACCAATAATGAAAAGTCTATGGTCCGCTTTTAGTGGCCGCGTTGACAGCTGCCAAAAACATTTCTATGGCTCTCTCTCTATATGACGCTCCTGAGCCGCCATAAGCCATGCATTTAATTAAGCCGCCCCAAAAATATTTAATTGCCAGCCAACTAAGGCCAGCGTGGAGGCCATTCGCGAATAAAGTTTATACGAGGCTCAGAGGTAGGGGAAATAAAGGGTCAAACTTGGAGCTATAAGAGTCTCTAGGTGGCTAAGGAAAAGGGTAGTAAAATATGTTTTAAACTTAGAATTGAAATAAAGTGTCAAAAGGTTTTTAGTACAAGTTTTACAGAATACAATTAATTTTTTAAGATATGCAGTTGTAAGGTTAATTGTTGTTAAAAAACGCAGACTCCTATTTTTCAGACGTTAAATGACAAGATAAAGTGTGACCAGTCTTCAATTTAATGCAAAATTCCGTTATTGCTACTGCTATCGATAAGCCTGATTTATAATACCCTGTTCTCATTGCTATCGCATTTTCCATATTTTTATTATTATTATTTAAACCATTAGTCCTGATTGCACCCAAGAATAATTAATTCCAGAAATGCCACATTCTATTCCCCTTAAATACCTCTCCTTTGATTAAAGCCAAAACTCATTCCGCATCACTGCAAATTAATATTTTTAATCAATCTGTCAATAAAGCCGAATGTTAATCAAGTTTTCGCACTTAACCGTTAAATGACAGATGAAATGAACTATCAATTGGTAAATCAACAGGCATGTCCTGTCTGGGACACCATTCCGACTGTGTCATGTGTCTAGCTAAAATTAAAATTAATTAATACCATTCATGGTAGCGAGCGGACGATATCGGGTCGCTTGTGCAAGCAATTATCGTATGGCGATTTTAATTGATTTTAAACCGAAAAATTCACAAAATCTGCAAAACATTCATTTGATGTTGGTGTTGGCCAACATGTGTTGCCTCTGAAAAATCTCATCAGAATTTTCAATCAATAAGAGAGAAATTTAATACAAGCAAAAAAATATCGTATGTTGATTGTATTTTCTAACGAGGGTCACGCACATGTCCTTGAATTGTGCATGGAAATCGAAAGAATAGCTAACATATTTGTCTAAAAAAAAATAGGTTGCAAAGGATCGCTTACATATTTGTCTAAAAAAATGGTTCTAAATTTGCGCGTGTGTGCTTTTTTTCCTAACAATTTCTGGGAAATGGTAATGTGTTATTTAGAGCAGCAACAAGTGGTGCATAAACAATAATTTTGCAAGAATTATAGTTTGAAATAATTATTAGAGAAAGCAATTATTTTAAATGGAATGTTTGTTAAATTCTGGACTAATTTTATTTAGCATTTAATCATTGATTTGGCAAGAAAATTTAAATTCTACATTTAAAATTGCAAAAGAAGCGGGATACGTTTAAAAAAATATTAAAAATTGTGTTTAAATATGTATAAACCTAAAATAATTTGTTTAGAACTATTGAAACAAGCATAAAATCTTTTAAGCTAATGATTTAACTTCCTTGAATCCCGATTTTATTGATAATCTCTTGTCTACATTAAGTATACGCCTCGTGGCTATAATGATGTAGTCTTCCATGATTCAACTTAAGCCGAAGTTAGCTGAGCGGCTAGCAAATATTACCTGTCCTAGGTACTTCCGTCCTTCACCGCACACCTCATATATACACACACCACACACACACACACAGTACTCCACTTACCGGCCTCGAACACGTGGTCTCCTTGTCGGGGCACGTGTGTACATTTTTAATTATGCGAAAGCGCACACAGAGCGCGAGCGCCGAGGAGCGTGAATGTCGGGCCAACTAACTTATTAAAAAGCACTCGCCCGGCAAAGCATATATTTGCCGAATAAAGCGGAAATTAAGGCAAACTATGTGCACCTTTTCCCTTTCGCTTTTTTACCGCATTTCCCTTACGATCCACTCCCCTCATCCCAGCTCCCAGCTGACCATCTGGTGGGAGGCCCTAGGAGTTACTCAAGCAAATTTTTCGCCCGCAGGCAGGCAATTTGCATAACCGTAGGCATAGATAGGCTGTTGCTTTCGCAGCGTATTGTATTCCACTAAGAGCCTGGTCCAGCCAGAGACGAGTAATAGAGAAATGTCGGGAAAACCCCACGAAATCCCCGAGTAATCCGGCTTACTTACTGACTCTGACTGATGATAACCTAAAAGTGTGCAAAGCCCAAGAAGCTGCACAAGGCGGCGGCCGGCGAGAGCCAGCGGATAAATGAAACAAAGAAAAAAAAGAAAAATCCAGAGTAGATAGAATTGTTTGTGAACTACTCGTAAAATTGTAACTTTCATAACTAAGTTGGAAATTGCTTAATTTGAAGGTGGTGGTGAGTGGAAAATGATACCTATAAACGAAGTGGGGATACCCTAATAATAGTTAAAAGAAATATCACTCTTAAGGTAAATTTATATCTTGTTTGGCGTATATTATATTTGTTAAAGAAATATTTTATAATTTTAGTAATAATAATAGTAATATTCTCTTTTGTCACTAAAGAGTAAATTTTCAGCATCTTATTACAGAAAATACATTGATTTCTTAACAAATAAATCTAGTTTAAAGTGTATAAATTTTTACAAAATTAAGTATAATAACCTTTGAACAGTTTGGTCATAAGATAATTGATATTTAATTTAAAAAACCAAATACTGTATTAAAAACATAAAATACATGTTCAAAATCATGTTTTCTAAATATAAATTTACCTTTACAGAACTATATTTATATTTATACTTTTCCTTTGGCTATTTATACATATTTCCCCCTAAAAATACATTCTCTTTCTTCCCGACTTCCCTATTTCGTCTGCCTTTTATGGAATCGACATGCCTTTAATACCGCTCAATCAAACCCAGACTCCCGGAACTGGCCCACCATAAATCTTATGACCAAAAAAAAAAAATAAGAAGAAAAGGAAGGAGGACTCTCGGGCTGGCCAAAAATTATTACATGCCTCATTTGCCAGCGCCTTGAAGAGTCTGCTTATTATATTTTGATTATTTTTGGCACGCGTGTTCCGCAGGACGAAAAGGACCTTTGCCGCGCTCCCAGTTCCGTTCCGAGTGCTGTAAACAAATTCGTGTAGACGCAGACCAGAGTCCGGTGGTGGTCAAGGGGCGAAGTTGGTTGGCTCATCAGTCGGGATTGGCGGGAAGCTGGGAGATAAACAGGCCAGCTGGATCTCCTTTCTGTTTTTTTTTTTCGCTTCACTCTCCCTCCTCCTTCGGTTGCATAATTTTTTCATTTTATTTTGGACTCGTTTTGGCCCGCTTTTGTCCATAATGAGATATCTCTATTCTCCTTTTGTTTCTTTTCATCATTTTTTGCCCGGCACTCCGTCCATTGTGTTCGTTGTGCGTGTGTGTTTGTTGTTTTTGCATTTCGCGAAATGCCGCTGGGAAATTCGTGTAACGGGAGGACGAAAGCAAAAGGAGCAAAATCTACTGGGCTCAAACGGCAATGATGCCGCCGAGGTGGTCTTATTAATTAGGACACGCGCCCTGAGTTATATTTTTTCCCCTAATATTCATATATATGGAGAGCACATGGAGAGCACCGCGGAAGGGACAGCGGTTTATTTTTTTGTTATTTAAATTCGCAGTAATTTTTTGCAGGCCAGCTCCGCTTGATTGCCAAATGTAATTTGCATGAGAATGCCGCGGCAAAAAACTAAAGAAAAAAAGATATATATAGTATATACAAGGGGGCTTCACCAGCGAGAAATGTCAGTTCCATCAAAAGAAAATAATTTGAAAAGACAATAAAAACCGAGTTATAAAGAGAGACATTTATCTTTGGAAATGCTATACTATATATTTTTATTTGAGTATATTTTGAGAGCAGCTTAGCAATCCTTAGGTAAGATGTCGTATCGATCATCTCCTATCCTTGATTCTCGTCATATTTCATTCCCAAGTAGGTAGCTAGAAACCATTCGAATTTAAGACATAAATTCCGAGTCACTACTGAAGAGCAGAACTCTCACTTTGAAAAAAAAAGTATCTCAAAGCCCACTGCCAAGACATGTCCAGAGGTATGTCCATGGGCTTCGCCCGGCTAATCAATCCTGGCGTGGTGCTCCATCCGGAGGTTCAACAAAAGATAGCCGTCTTCGAGGCCATGGGCGCAGAACGATCGCAACTGGAAGGTGACCTGGGAAGACTGCGTCAAAAGCAAGAAGAAACCGAGGACAATCTGGCCGATGCTCTGGCCGAAGACGAGTTCCAGTGTAACCTGCGCGGCCAGCAGTACACGGGTCCCGGCGAGGAGGAGCTGCAGGACATCCTCAAGAGACATCTCGGCGGCATCATTGATAAACTGGCGGCCAAGTACGAACGCATCATCCACCTGGACAGCGACATCAGGAAGCTGAAGGGCACCATCGAGAAGGCAATTGCGGTGGCCAATGAGGAGTCGGCTGCCGCGGCCTCCCAATGATGTCTATCCTTTTCCCCGCCATGTACCTTTCGTCTCTTTAAATTTTCGTTTGATTTAAGCCAGCTTGTGCTTCTCCAAGGAAATGCTGGCAAGTAATGCTCTTACTCCTGTGTTTATATTAGTCTTTTATAAATATTTTCAGCAGAAAACAAAACTCACAGAGGCATAACAAAAGAGAAAGGATCAAAAGAGACCAGCTCTTATGTATTTTTAAATTAATTACAAGTGTTGTAACTGCTTTAAATCTAGCATTGTTTAACCAGCTTACGTTAGAAGTAAAAATCACAGCTTGGAGCAGCCAAAACTTGGGGTATTTTAAATATTTCCAATAAAACACTCTCTTTGGATTTTAAATACACTCTTTGAACTTTATTTTCATAAATTTAAAACCGCTGTAATCTCATTTCCTGCCATTTTTCACGCCCAAGCAAGACTTTGCAAATTTAATTGCGTATACGCACTGTGGCCGCAAAAAGTTCAGGCTTACTGCAGATGCGCTCTGCTGACTCTATCGCCAAGTGCATAAATTCAAGTGTCTGGCTTCGCAAAAGATATATCCCTGCCAGAGATCAATATGGGAATTTATTGAATATCCTGTGGCCGGAAAAGTCACATGCAATCCACACTTGAGAGCCTTATCAGCCCGCAAATAATACTATTTAATATTATAAATACATAAAAAATAATTAAATTATCAACCTAAAAGCAATGTCAAAACAATGCTCCATTTTAATTGGCAAAAAGCACCACAAAGTGGAAAACATTTAAGTACAGACGATATGCAAGCAAGTTTACCTATTTGCTGTTACTTCGTCCTGGTTAAGCATTTATAGCCTCAGGTTTTCAGGAAGCAGACGAGATTTATTTGTACAAAGGCAATCCATTTGGCTCTCCTGCTACTAACTTTACTCTAATTAATTAAATTGGAATGTGTTTCCCCCCAGTATTTTGTTTTAGTAGTAACCAAGCTCCCATGGTCTCCCCTGGCCGAACAATGCAAATTTTGCGAACCAGACACGGGGCTTAACGAGAGCATTTGCATGAAGTCAATCATCTCGACTGCTCCTGCTGGTCAGTGAACCGAGAATAAGACACTTTGTGTCTGTGCCTTGAATTCACTTCACCTTATCTCGGCGACTCGGTGACTCCCCTGATTGCCTTTCATCCCATTCAGTTGGAAAATTCGCACTAACAAAGCATTATCTATAAAATATACGCAAATCACAAAAAAATAAAAGGGAAAGATGGAAATGCTGTGAAAATTATTGATGCTGTGAAAATCTACGTGAAAGGAAAATCCGAAAAGGTAACAACGAATTTTGACTTCATTCAATTTTTAGCTGTAAAACTAAATTTCCGAAATGTCTTTCTCGTTTTAATTGCTTTTTCGACAGTCTTAAGCTCATCAATTACAATTGTTAGAACTTTTAAAAGTTTAATCAGCATTTTTTCGAAGGTCATCTGTGGACGGCGAGTCGTTTGTCTTCATTATGATAAATTGCCGATGCGAACATATTTCATCTAAGCGCTGAAATTCAGAACGAGGCGATAATGAGATGTTATTAATATCAACTTGCGACTTATTTAGTGACAAAACTCCTTTGGGTTCCGCAGGCAAATAAAGCCTCGGCAGCGAAGAGCATAAGAAAATGTTTAGACCCCTTGGAAAACCCTTCAAAAAAAAAGTGAGAATAAGCCGGCTCTCGTTGAGGAGCTTTCAGAAGTGTCAAGAAAACAAATGACGGTCAGTTCTTCTGTTTTTCTCTCTTCTGTTGTGTGTTCCTAAGCCAACCTTGAATAAACGGAAGCCTGGGCAAGTGTTAAACTTTCTTTTCTTCTAACGTCAACGTTGCCCTTTTTCCTGAAGCCCCACATCCCTGGGTTCGTTTGCAACTTGAGAACATAAAAGGGACTTTCTGCCTGTCAGAAAAAAATATATCAAACTGAAGTTTATGACGAAAAGTAAGTATCCTGTTTTTGGATATCGTTTTTAATTGCTCAGCAACAGGCACAAAGGGTATTATACATAATATTCCTTGCTTCCTAATCAGCTAATAATGTTACTTATTTAAATATCAGATACTAAGTGTGTTTGTTTGGGGCAATTTTCTTTCAATTTGCTGGCCAAACAGAAATAGCCAAGGCATAAAATACGGCCAAAACGATAAGGTTCTCTGATAACGAAATTTGTGTGCCAAGTCGTAACAACAATGGGGGAAAATACTATACTCGCAGGAAGAAAAACCCTCGGGAACACAACACAACAGCCGGCACACACATAAATCAAATAAATGGCTGGCAAAAAAATGTGCCCAATAAAAAACCAAATAAACAAAAAATTAGTTGTAGAAATAGTCAACGGAAGGAAGCATTTGCAAATGCCTTTAATCCAAGAGCGACACGGGTCTTGAAGTAAACAGGCAGAAATAATTTATTAACTAAACTACTTTTTGGATGTCCTTCATAGCTGGCATCTTTAAGAGTTATGCTTGAATATTTTATAATTTAAATCAATCCTTAACATCAGAGACACAGAGAGAGAGAGAGTGGTGTAATCGGTTGCGAATTTCCATTATACAAAATTATGGGCAATTACATGTGCCAGTAACTGAATGATAATGTGCCTACGGAGACCTTCTTCGAATCCCATTTAGCCCGGCCAAGCATATTGAATTCCATTTTGCTAATTTGCGTAATTGCGCAGCACACCCATCATGCCATCCTGCCATCCTGCCACCATGCCATCATTCCATCCTGCCACCATGCCATCCTGCAGTATGCGGATGCAATAAGGCGGCTTTAAGTAGGCAACACATGCACAAAGTGCCTTAAATTACTCGCATTATTCATGCACATTCTACCAATAATAGCAGAATCACTAAATATAATAGCTTGCAGTGGCAGTGTACACTATTTATGCAAATAATTAGTTAACTAAGTGTAGTGAAATGAAATGATATATATTTAAGTAGGTAGAGTTAAGGCGTTTAAGGAATAAATAAAACAGTAGCACAAGGTACAAGATACACTTGCATTTCCTAAGATTTTCATAAGCTTAACATAAATGTAAGATATTAATACATCTGTAAGATAGTTTGGTAAGAGTTTTAAGGGGTTTTGATATGCTTTGTAGGCATTTTTCTGAAGTGTTCCTTCTAGCTTACATTGATTTTCCAACCTTACTTTTAATTTTACTTCTTTCCAAACCCTCCAAATGAAACCTTCACTTGAGAGTAAGAGCCAACTGCCTGTCCGAATCCAATTTCCCGCTGCTTCATATTGATCCGAGTTGCACACCTGCAGCTGCTACTAACAGTTGAAGACCATTTTGTGGCTACTCGGATTTTGTTAATAGCTTAATGCTAGCAGCCGCATCTGCTGCATCTGTGGCAACAGTTTTCGGCAGGCCAAGGGTCTGCAGCCATTGAGTCTTGCGAACCGAACCCCATCCCTGGGGGTCAAGTGACAACTGACAAGTGCAAGGCTGGCAGGTGGCAATTTCCTGAATTTGCAGGTGACAGGCGACAGGCGACGTGACCACGCAACAAGTGGCCACTGGCCTGGTCTGCGGCCAGAGAGAGCGCCAGATCATCATTGCGGATAATTAAATATTTTATGCAACTCGCGGAATGCGACGAGTATCCTTAACACTACATAAATGTTATGAACGTGGCGGCGTAAAAATTAAGTCATAATGCGATTTGTGGCAATCATAAAAGCGGCAACAGCAACGGCAACGACAGCGGCAACTACATTGTGTGCGTTATTCCTACGCTGTGCGTTCAGGGGTCAAAATCGCTTCTTGTCCCATAAAAAGAGGCAATAGCGAGTGCGAGTGCGATTGCCTCGGCGTCGTAAATCGACACTTCGAGTGGCGGTAATAGGGATCATAAAGTGCGACAACAAAATAATCAATTTGTTGCCGAAAACAAAAAAAAAATGTTTAATAAATTGCAACTAAGCCTGGCTCTGGCCTGCTGCTTGCTCCGGGGGCCCACGTGTCGTATGCGTCATTTGCTAAGAGTTGTGAAATTAACACGCATACGCCGGCACTTAATTTGTCACTAAATGGCTTCGCCCAAGCTGGCAGTGCGTGTGTGGCATGCCACGGCAGGAAAAGAAGAAGGCCAATAGCCATGTGGCAAAAAAAAAAGGAAAGTACTGGGAGAAAAGAGTCATTGATAGAGAAACAAATCTGTATGATTAAAGAGGGATTTTAACAATAATTGATGAGTATTATCTATAAAATAGAGAGTTATTAATATACAATTTAGGAAATATATAGAGTGAAGATTGAAAATATAAAAAGAAATATAATTGCAAAATATATATATATCTTCATTTCTTAGTCTATACATCTTAGATTTTATATAAGATACTAATCCCAATTTCTTTGATTGTTTCCGAATTTTCTAGATAAAAAATGTACTTCTATTTCTTTGCCTGTTTCTGATATTTCTCCCTGTGTAAACCAAGCAACACGTTGTGTAGCTTAAATTGAAAATTACAAAAAGCGATACAAACAAGCACGCAACACAAGGCGCCGAGCGAGAGAGAGCTGAGTTCCTTGAAGAATGCCACGACTTTGGCCCCCGGAGGAACCACAAAGGCGCGTGATGTGCGGACATCCGCTGGCGCAGTGGCGTAGTAAACGGGAATATGGTAACCAAAGGAGGGGAGGGGAGGAGGGAAAGAGGGCGGTGGTCCGATGAGGGCGTGGCTCAGGCGACGCATATGAAAATTTCGCACGACAATTTATTGCCATGCTTAAGGAGCGTGCGTATGAAATAATATACAAGACGCGGGGCGAAGGACCAACAGCCAGCAAGGACATGTTCCTGCCGCAACAGCAGTGGCAGGCAGCACCACCACAAGCTGTGTTGTGTTGTCGCTGCTGATGCTGAATTTTAAAATGTTCTTTAAACAATGTTCTACCCAGAACTGATGGCAGCGATTTGTTCAATGTTGACAATGTTGTTAGTGGGAAAGGGAATCAGGACCAGGAACCAGGACACACTGTCTCCCCAGCGAGTGGCTACTTAAAGCTTATTTGCGGCTTAAAGCTATCTAATGGCCACGTGCGGGATGAGTGATGAGCGCACTCTAGTTGAAATTTGTTTAATGTCTCTCAATTAATTAGAGAAAATGAATTGAATTTAATAATCTTGCCAAGGTAAATTAATATTTATTGGCTTAGCTAAGGGAAAATTAAGATAGCAGCTGAGATTAATGGAGTTTCGGGATTAAGGAGATATTTATAAGGTTGAAATTATTGAGAAACTTACAAATTTTTGGAACTTAACTTGAAAATGCTTTAAATTTAATTTAATTTGAAAATATATTTTAGAGAAATTCTTTAACTTTTTTAATGCAAAGTTTGTGCCTTTGCCTTGTCCTTTTATCTACAGGAAATGCTTTTAAGATGCCCCTTTCACCTCATTGCATTCAGGCAACAAAAAAATATAAATAAAAGTTATGGAAAAAGTCACCAAAATCGTACAAGTTTTCCCTTTATTTGTACGATTTGTAAAGACCATCCTGACAAGCAGCCTGACATCCATCCCCACGATCCTCCTGCCCCCACATGCCTATGTTTACAGTTTCTTTTGGCCGCAGGACATGCCTCACTTTAGCCCGGGCACCAAGAACAATAAATATATGTAAATATACAGAGCCACATATGCATACACACACTCTCCCCGGGTGAAATCTTAAACTACATAATGCCAATGGAAACCGAAATCGTTGCACTTGGCAGCCAACGACCCAGAAACGGAAGACCGGCTGGCTGGGATGGGATGCGATGGGTAAAGGGGTTGGGACAATGGCAGACAGCATGGACCGGACTCCAGACTTCGGACTCTGGACTGACCAGGCTCCGGACTAAGTCACGTCACGGAGCCTTCATTGTTTGCAGAAGTAAGTAAGTGTACATAAAATTTATACGTGGAGCCCGTGATGCGGTGCCGGGGAAGCTGTGGAAATCCATGCAGATGTGCCCGGTTTTCTTGAGTTCTCCTTTGCCTTTTGTTTTCTCCGCTCTTTATAATAAATGTGTACGATTTCATTTACCATACATTTGTATTATATGCGAGTATTTTTCCATATAATATATATACGTGGCAGACACGGGCAGTGAGAGTTCAAGGGAGGCAGTAACGATAACAGTCAAACTATAGTACAACAGGGAACATTGATGTCTTTACAAAAATAGAAAATCGAAGACGATGCAGTTTCCCAAATTCCATTTCGATTTGGCCAGCACAATTTCATGCTGGCCATTACTTTGAATGTGAGTTGTTTTGGGGGTTTTTAATAATGCAAAAAAAAGTTTTAAATTTCTTTAAAAATAAAAGGAATATACAAATATAGTGAATATTGTATAATTAAATGGTTTTTGGTAAGGCAAAGCTTATAGTTTCAACAAAAACTATTCAATTAAAAAATTATGAATGAGTTTTAAGAATTATTAAAGGCTATGTTTTTGTTACAGAAAAGCCTTTTAATTAATGAATTTTTTTAATAAATAAATATAAATTTTTTTAACATTTTAGGCAGTCACAAAACAGATATTTGATTCTCTCCAAATGAAAACCGTCAAAAAGTAGCCTTAATTAAGTAATTTCAGGAAAACTTTGACATGTCCTTTTTAATTTCCTTTCTCGCTTCATTTATTTATTTATTTCTCTAGCTTGCTTCATATATTTTTAATTAAAAACCTTCCCCCTTATAAATTGATTTTTCAAGTTAATCTATCGATCAGTTTTTCTTGTTTTTTGCACTTAAAGTCGCGCGGGCAACATGTCGAATGCGCAATATTACTTAGTAGCTTCTTGTGTCAACTTATGCAAATATCGGGCAATGAAAAGGAATAAAAAAAGCACACACACACACCGAGGAATGTACAAAAAGGGCAAAGAAAACTACAAGTAATAAAAAATGCTAATTTAATGTTATTGTTGCTGTTTGCTTTGTCTTGCCCTTGTTTTTTTGTGTGTTCGTCTTTTTGACTTTGTCATGTCACTTTGGCGCTTCGTTCGTTTTTCATTCTTTCATTCTTTTTTTTCTCTCTGTTTTATTCCCTGTCTTTGGGAAGCTTTTATCTTCCGCTCCTTGGCCCTGCGTTGCCTTGACACAAACAGGAAATGATTTATGCAGAAAATTCTCGGCGCAACTAATTCAAAACTTGCCACGCCCACAGACAGTTGCCACCCCCCTGTAGACGGGATTTTTTGATTGCCGCACAAATTTTTCGTCCAGTCATTGGAGCTCATATCCTGATTACATCCTCGGAGGCCCGGCCTTATTGAAATTTCCGCTGGCCGGATATTGAAGAACGCCATTTTGTTATTTATTTGGGCCTCATGCCTATGTTGCCTGTGTGTCATGTCGTGTGTGTGACCCCGGGGCACTCATTAACTAATTGCAAATGGAAAGGAATTAATAAAAAATCAAAATCGCATTACTGACTCCCACACACACACACAGAGTGTGTTGTGTAAAAAAAAAGGCAATCAATTTGATTGTATTTGATGGCCCTGCAGCCCAAGGACCACAAGGCAGCCTGAGCCATAAATCTTGAGCGCACTTGCGGCCCTCCTTGGGCTCCTACTACAACCTACTAATCCTGCCTTACCGGCTCTTCCCCCCTGGAAATTCCAGGCTCCTCGCATTGCAATTCGCCTGAGTGTCCTGCAGTGCCGAGTGTTTGGCAGCACAATGTCCAAAATGCACACTGCAAATAATACAGAGAAATCTAACATAGATTGCTAAAAAATGGAATGGGGATTCACTTTTTGGGGATTACAAAAGTCTAAAAATAAAAATGGAATGGTTTCTATATCTACTATATAACAGATATTTTTGGGTCACATCAACACGTGTTCCTCGCCCTAAAAAGTCATATAACCAAATAAAGCTCAAATCCTGGCTCCAACCACTACACAATAGAGTTGAAAAAATGTGGAAAATAAGAAAGAAAACAAGCGAAAAATTCAACTTCTGATGCTTGTAGTTTTCCAGAGCCCCACCTGACCCTGCCAGGAGCAGAAGCAGGAGCAGGAGCAGGGACAGGAGCAGAGGCAGCCGCCCGTGGTCTGGCCATATTGCTTCCTCTCGTCTCGCTTCGCTGGGAACTGGGGTTCGGTTTGGGATGCATTAAAAGTAAACGACTGTGGGCAGCGCTCAATTTGGAATGAAATTGGCGCAAATACCAAAAATTTATACAATGGCAAATGCAGCAAAGAGGAAATGCGAGAAGGCAAAACGAAAGGAAGGCACCACCGGAGGAGCACAAATTGAAAAGCCATACAAATCAAATTGTGTGGGCGGGCCCAGTGAGTTTATTGCACCGCAGGATGCGTGTGTAAGAGTGTATGTGTGTGTACGAGAGCTTTATAATTTATAAGCGGCCATTGGGAGCGCTCATTATGTGGCACAAAATAAGTAAGTGCCACTCGTTTATACACAAAGTAAACAGCGTGGGAAAATGCATAAAAAGTGACCAGCGATGAGGGCCATAAATGAGCCTTGAAGAGAGCCGCACACACATATCCTGGCCACAGCCACCCGACAAGCCCGTCGGCATTGATCCCTTCTGGCTAACCACCCGTGCGGATGGGAAAAATGTTAAGGTAAACGAACGATAATCGCAGGATTCGTGCAGGGAGAGTCCTTTATTTAATTTCGAACAACTGGCAGAGCTGAAGCTGCCACGGAATATAAAACAAACGAAAAAGTCCTGCCTTTTCAGTTGGAAAATTTCTGTAATGAACATCTTAAAATATATAAATTTAAACAAATTCTACAGATCTTTAGGGTTTATAATATTTTGTAAAGGATTTTTTTGGCATATTTAAATGATTTAAGAAAACTAAGCAAATTTTTCATTTCTAAAAATCTTCATCAAAATAATTTACTAAATCGCTTGTAACATTTTCGTCGGTTGCCCCACAATTTGTTTCATTATTATTATTCGTGCAAGTACGCCAGTGTCCTGGGGCATCCTTAAATATGTTTGCGTGAAAGCAACGAACTTTTATGGTTCGATTCCTTTGTCTTCTCCTGTCTCTCATTCACCGAGTTTCTGTCCGATAATGCAATCAATTTGCTTCCAGTTTGCCGGTTTACCAGCTTGTGTTGTGTCCTTTTGCCGCCGCAATCACAGGACATGCAAAGAGGGAGCTGGCTTGGCTTGCCTGGGTTGTGATTGCAATCTGGCTCGATCTCATTTGCCGCGAATCGAAGTTGAAGAAGTTGCATAAATTATTACCATCCCCTTGCCATTAATAGATTTTTCACTTTTTCCATGCAAATACGGCGAAATATCTGAGGAAATCTGAGGGAATCTGAGCGAATTCGAGCGAATCCCGAGCTCATTCGAAATCAAAGAAGGAAATGCAAGGAATTTCGAGCAAAATTTAATTACTCCAGTTGAACTTGGTCGAAGGGCAGGACGGAGGAGGAAACTGCATCTGCATCGCATCAAAGGCGGCAGCCGGAGAGCAAGTAGCAAAGTCAGTTCGTTTCATTTGTTTATGCATATTTTACAGCCAAGAAGGGAGGAAGGCAAGTGAGGGGTCTGCACATTAACAGTCAGCAGTTCAGCGCAGGACTACAGGCCGGGACAGGACAAGCTGTTGCCAGTAGTGTCCTTGTTGCTCGTTGAGCAAACAGCGAGCTCAGCTCTCTATTCGCCGCCTTAATGACCGTTCGACAACAGCAATGCGTATACGCACTGTGGTACTGAAATAATAAATAAAAAGGATAAATGAAAGATTAAAAATAATTACAAATTATAAAATAAAATAATATAATCCTTTTTAAATTCCCCTAGAAAAAATACTTTAATTATATTTTTCTTTGAGAAATATATAACCTTTGGTCATTGTCCTTTCTCCGCCTATTCGCTCTTGGCCCCAGCATTATCCCCTTGACCTTATGCTGCGTTTTTAACGAACTTGGTCTCTGGGAGTGGCGGGTTTTGGGTGGCGGAATCGTTTGCATATTCATTGGTTGGCGGGCACTCCGCGTCCGTCCGCGCTTTCCAGCTTCTCCTGGATTTGAAGGCGTGGCCGGCACTCATCCACTTGCTTTGAGCGTAAATATTTTAAGTGCTTTAAACAATTCATTAATTTACATTTAGCTTTTGCATGTTGTGTAGCAAACGTTGGTCATAATTTGAGCGGGGCAGCTGCTGTTTTGAAGAGTCCTTGAAAGTGGGAGATAAACGTTTAAAATATTTTGAAATTAGAAATTACGAGTTATATGAGAAAAGGTTTATAATTTAATATATGATATGAAGCAGTAAAAACTGAAAATTATCTGGTTTTTCATAAAGTTTTTTTTACCTAAAAATAACGATTTAAATATTTATTTATGTAAAGCTAAGCAAAAGTAATATAGTTTATTATAAACCTGAATAATTGTGATGAAATATACCCAATTTAAGCCCTGTATCTTGGAAAAGGTTCCTTGAAAACCAGAATTTCGTAAGGTTTAATCTCTTAAACTTTAATTTCCCTTCCCAAAACTCTTAAGAAAACCAATTATTTTTGCTGACAGCTACGCTAAGCTAAGAGTATGCAACTCTTTCATTCATCGAAAAGGTGTCACCCAAAATCGATCAAAAAGGCCCCCTGGGAGAAGATGCTTGACCAGCATTTGTAGATGTTTCCATCTCAGGGAAAATCTCCATGGATGCCGAACGCTTAAACACTGTCCGGTAATTAACAGAAGCAACAATAAGGCATTATCCCAGCCAACCCATCGGACCCCCGGACCCATTTGCAATGTGAATTTTTGCCATTGAAGCCATCAGTCGTGCCTCTGCTAATTGCAACAACAATTGCCATGAACTAAACTGAATCCTACAGCAGAGAAACTGCAACAGAAACAGAAAAAGGTGGGAGGTGAAAGTGAAGGGAAATGGGAAATGGAAAATGGGGAGAAAAAATACTGGCCGCCAGGCAGCAACTAGGCCACAAGTCGAACATATCGGGGGCGGGGACAACAAGATGGGCGCATTTTACAAATTATAATCGCCATTTGTCAGGAGGACGACTTCTCCTCCTCCTCTGTTTCGTCCTCCTGCTGCTCCTATCGGACTCTCAGTCCTTCACCCAGTTAGCGAGCCAGGATGTGCCAGCACAGGCTGAACAGAGTGAAGTTCTCCCCTTTTGATTTTTATTGACACATTGAAATGACACTGGCAGTGGGACAGAGCCAACGATGAAAAATGACTCAATAAAGTGAATTAGCAATGCACTTAGGAGATGAAATGAGAACAATTACTGAGTTGATAAAGGACCAAAAAATAGGAAACTATCAAGGCGTTAATCAAGTTTGCATGTTTTCGTTTACAAAAGGCTTTTAAGGGAGACATATTTTTGACTAATGACTTATGGTTAAGGGTTAGGAATTAGAGGAATTTAAGTTATATATTCTAGAAGTCATAGTTCCTTAAAAAAACTTCTTAACTAAGATGAGGCAAAACTAAGCAATATCTATGAAATGGAAAATATTCATACAAAAAACCTTTCATTTAATAGCTTTTTTGTTTATTAAAAATGTATTCTAAAGCTAACAGTATTTAGTTTTTGTATTTATAAAACTTATTATCCTTTTATGTATATTTTAACCTTAATAGACACAAATTTCCAAGAAAATATACACTAACATTAAGTCTTAGCCTCGAAAACCCTCAAAAAAATCTCATGCCCGTCGTCGGCACCGAACACCGAACAGCTCCAGGCCAGGACGACACCGGCGGCTGGTATCGAACAGCAGCTCGCCAAAGGCATACCGCATGGTCATGGTCAGGTCCTCGATGTTGCCAATGTCGCAGCTGGCCATCAGCGGCCTGTTGGCCATCAGCCGGCCACAGGTGGTGCCCTGGAGCAGGCGCTCGTCGAATCTGGCGAGGGAAACGCAGAAGCGCAGCTCCTGGCGCTGCATCAGCCAGGGAACGACCAGCCGCCAGTTGGCCTGGCTCCAGTCCAGGTCGTCCTCCCACGCAGGGGACTTGGCCAGAAACACAACGTCGTTTTGGGACAAGCACTGCGAGCGATGGAGGCAAAAGCTGTACAGCAGGAGCAGCTTGAAATGCAAAAAATAACTCATTCTTTCTTTTTTTTGTTGTATTTTTCGGAGTTTTCCCCGGGTTGAATTCACGTCTATTCCCAAGCAAGTGCAATTTCAAACTGAAAACCATTCCAAACACTTCTACGTGATGTGCCGCGAGTCGAGGCTCTGATTTTTAATGACGTACATAAGCCAAGCACGAATTGCAACTGAATCCGCTGAAATCAAGCTGAAAAATTGGTTACAAAATGAGATTAAATTCAGATTTGTATTGTTTTGAGTATATTTTAATTACAAGTTTAATTCAATTTATACTAAGCCATGAAATTAAACTATTTTTAAACTAGATATCAAGAGATAATGTTTGTTTTGAACATATTTTAATATAACTTTCGTGTTGAGTCAGCCTGCTACGTGACTTCCAAGAACTCTCGAAGGCAGCACGTGGCCAAACTTTTATTTCAAGTTGTTATTATTTTAGAAATTAACACAAAATGACGTCAAATATATTTAAAGGCAATTAAAAGTTAACGTAAATAAAGGGAGTTAAGTGCGTATGCAATTTGCATGCCTTTTAAAGCAAATAAAGTTTTTAAAAGTAATTTTTCACATTTATATTTATGCTCTAAATTAACTTTGTTATTGATATTTCATTTGCACAATTTAATTACAAACAAAACATAAATAAAACTACACTCGATTACAGCTATAAACCAGTTTAGGATAACATCCCCTTAATTGCCAAAATTTAAACCTCGTGTAATTGTTAATAATTGAGCGGAAACGAGGCAAGACCAAACAAAAATATTTTTTATTTGCCGCTTGAATGAGGCATTTTGGTGACAGCTGTAAAACATTTGCATAGATATATATTTACGAATATTCCAACAATAAATCCTGAACAGAAAAAGACAAAACTAATAAAAGTCACGGAAACGTGCAGAAAGGAGGTTGATTCCTGGGCCTGGCAAAATATTTCTGTTCGCAGAGGATACTAACCGTTGACACGATTAATTGGTGGCAAAAAAGGGATATATAGGATACATTAGAGATGTTAGGAAATATTCGATATTTCCGATATATCGATATATAACTATCTATGCAACGATATACGTCAAATAAACCGATATGATAGATGTCTGTAATAAAATCGAAAACTGAAAAAATAAATTAAATAACATTATTCTGATAAAATCTATATTTTAACTTGACATTTGTCAATATTTATAGATTCCATATATCAAAATTATTGATATTATCTACATTATATTAAGCGCAATATGTATTTGTTTCGATATCCGGATATCCTCTCATATCCTTTCGATACTTCCCTAGCATACATACAGCTGTCGCCGCTCCAGGACGAAACAAAATGAAACGTGCTGAGCAAGGCCCCGTCGGTGGCGTCAGACAAATATCGAAATTATAATTTTTTAATCATAAAACACACAAAACGAATGCTGCAAATATTGCTAGTACGTTCCGGGCGTGGCCAACACACAAACACCCACGGCGTCGACTGACGGCGGAGGAGACTGCCAAAAATGGCGCAAGGACCCCGGCCATTTGCCTATATCTTTTTTATTTTTATTTTTTTTTTTTGTTATATGTTGCTGCTGCTGTTGTTGTTGTTATTGTCCCGGGTCCGGAAACAAATTACAGCAAACAATTTAAAAAATGTTTGCAAACAAACAGGAACCAGAAAAGGAGCAACAAAAGAGGGAATGACGGAAATGTTATCTAGGCGGCAAGAAGACAACGACGGCCACCAAAAACGGATGTACAGTGCCAGGACCAGAGTCCTGGCAAGCGAAAATAATACCCAAAACTGATGACTATCATAACTGTAGTTCCTGCACAGTCCCGTGTAGGCAGGCACCACTGTCCTGTGGAAAGGCTTGAGCGAACAAAAAAAAAAAAAACTGTCGGCCGAGATAAAGGACTCGGACTCGGACTCCTTGCGCTCCCATTGTTCGTTCGCTCGCTCGCTTCCTCTCTGAAGTCCCTTTAACCTTTTCGTTTCACTTAGTTAAGCAAAAACGAAATTTTTATTAGCAAAATGCATAAATGAATAGAAAATAGTTAAACAAGCCCCCGATGCCCGGGCACGACTAACTTGGAGCCAGCTGCACCTGTGGTCCCTAACAGTTCGCCTTGGTTTCTGCTGAACTCGACACAAAAAACCCTTGCCAGGAGCTCCTGCCAGGAGTTTCTGCCAGGAGTTCCATGTCCAATAACTTTTCGAACAAAAAGGCGTTCCTCTGGCTTCGCACAATTGGATTATTCCTGCTCTTGGGGCATATGGGAAATTATAAAGTGATTACTTTAAGATGCACTTGGGATAAAAAATAGCAAGAACTTTAACCTTTTTTTAAATATTTAAATTCTTAAAGTTTACTTATAAAATAAGTAAATTTAACAGGCTATTCCATTTCCGAATTTCACAAAAAATATCGGGAAGAGATATTTTATTTATTTGGTTTGAAGTCGATATTTACATTCGAAATTTAAAATATAAAAAAATATAGCATTTAAGGTAAAAATATCGCAATTATTAAAAATTATCCAATACATTTTGTTAAAACATTTTGTGTCTTTTTGTTATTGTTAAGAAGATTTATGCACATGAATGCAAATGTGAAGAAATCGATATATTCGATACATTTCGATATTTCTTTCTTCCAAAACCTAGTTTCTTTTTCAGAGATTTCCTAAAACTAAAATGAATTGTAAAGCTCAGTGCTAATAAATTGCTTTTTGCGGTTGAAAGCAAAGTAACTTCCATTAGTTTTCCTTAAACCAATTTTGGCGAATTTCCCAATCGTCGTCTCGAGATGTTGGTGAACCAGGAAAGCGTTGGCTATTTTTAAAAGCTTTGCAATGATTCGGGCATTACAAAGTTTAACAACAAATGGAGTTGCCTCCTCCTTCGTCTCCAGCTCCATGCTCACACATGGCATAAACTTTTTGCGACATATCAATTAACAAATAATATACAAGCTGGCAAAACAGAAAAGCCCAAAAGGCAAAACTATCTAAAAACTTGCACTTGCACATTTTGGGGAGAGGGGAGAAACTTGTTTCTGTTTTGCCGAAGCAAATCAGAAAGTCATCATCCAAAGTCCGGGAGTTGTCCGGAAGCCCAGAGAACCATTTGCATTTCGGGCCGATGAAGCAGTACGGGTACGGGTATATATATCGTGTATGGAATGCAGGGAAGGAAAAGGGATCCACAGTAGCCGGCGGCCATCGGGGTGCTCTGAGAATTCCGGAGAAGAAGCGCAGAGACAATTTCTGCCTCTGCGCACTTTAAAAGTAATTTATCTTTTTTGCGCCCCGTCCGCTGGGTCTATGCTACATGCAATTTGCATAAAACTTACTTGCCTTGTGCTTGGACGGACCCTTTCGGCATTAAATCCACTTTGTCGCCATCTCCATCTCAGCCCGGGTCTCCGTCTCCGTCTCCATCTCCATCTCCATTTTCCAGTGCATCAAACTCGGCTGCTGTTGTTGTTAATTGCAGCCCTGCTGCTGCTGCTGCTGGCGAATAAGTTTTCAATAAAGCGGCTCGTCCTGCAAGGACCCATGCCGAGAGCCCAGCAAATTCTTTTGTTTTCATCACTCTCCTAATGACTGGCTCGTGTATGGATGTATGTGTGTGCGGAAAATGTGTCAACGGCAGCTGCAAGTGGCCCGAATGCATCAAAGCCAAGTTATCGTGTTCGGTAAATGGGTTAGGCCTCGTCGCTTTGCCAGGATGCCACAGGACAAAGCGAAAGTTATTCAGAAACCTTAATGACTTGAAAAATGTGAAGTGACACTTCTTGGAATTATTTATTAATATTTTTCAAGTTTAAAAATAAATTTAAAAAAATAAAAAAGGGGAGAAAACATAACCATTTTTTTAAATGCTTTAATTTAAAACACGTTTAAAGGTTTTCCATTTATGGCAGAACAAACCAGTTTCTATTTCTCCTCTTTTTATTTACCTTGAAACAAAAAACCATTTAAATGTTTGTCATTTCTAATAAAGCAAAGTGCTCACGTATATAATATACATACTCATACATATACAAATATATATATTTGTGAGTCCTTGTACACATTTAATTTTGGGCATTTTTGCGGAGCACGCTTCGACCGGAAGCTACAAACACAAAAAACAAAAAAAAAACCCACCATGCGTAAGTATTTGTTATTTATAACATTTTTGTCGAGGTGCTGGTGCAAATAATTAAACACAAATAGAACAAGAGCCAACAAACACAATTACAAAACACAAATTTACGCAAAATGTGAAATAATAAACCGCCTAAAAGGCGGCTCTGCCTGGCGGTCGAGCGCGTGTGTGTGTGTGTGCGAATTTCCCCGTTAATTATTTAAGGCTCGGGAAGAACGGTAAAAACGGTGGAAAAACATCACCCAACCCTCGAAGCTGTCGGCATATTTGTTCGCGTTCGCTGAACGCATTTTCAATTAACAGAAAAACACTCCTCTTTCCGTACCTCCAACCCCCACCCCCCACTTGCCGTCGCCCAACTTTGATTTGTTTAATTAAATTACACTCAGACAAAGGCCTTCAATCATTCACAGCTCTCCAATCACTCATTGGCTCAATCACGCGCCCAACCCCAGCGGAAGTCAATATGCAGCTGCGTGGACGAGTGTGTGTCAGTGTTTGTGATTTAGAAACGGAGCAACCAAGGGCCCAGCGGGGAATAGAGATGCTGTACCTTAGCAGGTAGGTGTACCTAAGTTTATAGATGTAGTTAATTTTGTAGGTACAAAAAATATACTATTTAGTTGGAGTTTCAGGAAAGTCCCAAAGTATTACATTCTTAGCCTAAGATAAAAATGTTATTAAAAATAATAGTACGGGATACACCATAGTGGTATGGGAACCTTGCTAACAAACTACTTGTATTTTTGTACCTTTGGTTTCCTTTAAGTGGAACCCTTCTCCTAGGTACAATTTTACACACGCAGACATAAAAAAATATGGTACCTTGGCATCACTAGTGCCCATCCACTATCCACTATCCCTATTGCCTGGTTATTTGTAGTGTTCTCAAGTACAACTTATCCAAATGCAGTGCAAGCCATCCGCTCGAGTTTGTGTGCTCGCCGTTCGCACGACTCAAGAGAGCTGCTGCGATGGAAGTTGGATTGAATCGTTAATTAATGCATGATAAACTCGAGTGGCACAAGGTAAGTACATGGAATGTGCCAGAGCCCAATGTGTGTTGTACGAAATTTAAGCACAACAAAAAATAAATAAGACAAGGCACGAGAATACCGAACAAAGAGAGTATGCAAATTTTGTGCACGCCTTCCCTGAAGTATTCGTCCTTTTGCGGTCTTTGTTTGCTCAGCTTTAAGTAAGGTTTAAGTTTAAGGAAATTCAGAAAGCAAAGGTATTTATTTAGTTAAAATAAAGGTAAAAACCTAAAAGCAATTGAAAATATAAAGAAAACCTTTAAATTCTTTGCCATCTCACCGTACCTAAAAAAGCCAAGAGCCAAATTCCAAGACAAAATGCATCATGACCTTGTTGAAAAATACTAAACATAATAAATAGCTTTCCTCAGTCCACATGCCACTTACATATGCTCAGAAAATTGCACATTGACTGACGAAAAGACTGCAAATCGAAGTGAAGTTAAGCTAATGCTCAAAACAATTTCTCAAATGTCAAGGAAACAAGGAAACTGTGGTATTTTCAATAAATATACATTTTTTTAAATACTTAAATATAGGTAATAAAAGAAATTTAAAGTTCTATGAAATTGAGAGATCTGTAAGCTTTAAAAAGTCTTGAATCCCTAAACCACTTAGCAATTTAGATCAATGCTCGACTGCCATCCTTCACAATTTTTTTATCCCTGAAATATTCCGCATTTTTCCGACCCTAACTAACTGTTGACTAAACAACGAGAGAAAAAAAAAAGAGGAAAGAAAACAAAAACTATTCACAGCTTATCGGCAAACAATAGACCATTGAATAAATATCAAAAGCAAATAGCCATAAATATTTTTTCCCTGCCCCATATCTCCGCGCACTTTCGGTTTTTCAAACGATTTTTTTTTTTTTTTTTTTTGTTATTAGATTTTCACCGATTTTGCACATGGCGGAAAAAAAATATTTTGAGTCATTTGCAGCGAAAGCAAAAGGAGCGAAGCGAGAATCATTTATGCCGCTTTAACAGCCACAAAGCGGCGGCCAGAAAGCCATGCTCCATGGGGCCACATGGTTCGCGGTTCGCGGTCTATAGTCCGGGGATTTACCGAGCCGGGGACAAAAATGGCAATACGATACATAACGTAATGACGGTAACGTGTAGACTTTTACGACACAGACAGGCATACATTGGAAACGCGAAAGGCGCGAAGCTTTACGATGCCCGCATCATTTGATTTTATTGCCAAGTGCTGGGAGTGAAAATAAAAAAAAAGCAAGCCAAAAAGCAGGCCAACTCGGGAGACAGGCAGACAGATACGCAGCGGGATGCTGGGTCCGTCCTTGAGCCAGTTGTTTCTGATTAATGCCATCCGACTCGAAGGATGCAACGGAGCACGGCACAAAATGCAAATCACCCGGCGGAATAATCAAATCGAGAACGAAACTGAGCAAGGCGAACCGGGTGAGGGCGAGGCATCAAAGTTGACGACGAACGGAAGCTGCGCTGCTGCTGCTGCCGCTGCTGCTGCTGCTGCTGCACAAAGACAGCAGCAAGGCACCATTGCACAATGGCACTTTGCCCAAGGGCAAAGGACGAACACAAGGTGTGTGAGCAGGTGCTGTTCCCACTGCAATCGCAACAAAATCAAATAATTTAAAAAATACTTCATGCATTTGTTGACATTTTCGCAGTTAGGCAGAAACTGCAACAAATATTTGCATAACCTGCCGCCCATCATCGCCTTCTGGCTTGTTTTCGTTTTGCCTCTGCTTTTGCTTTTGCTTCTGCTGCTGCCTCTGTTGCTGACATTCCGCATTTATTGACATTTTCTATTTACCAGGCTCAGACTGTCTCACATTTTGACAGTTTATTTCACAGGATTTTAGTGCCATTGAGCGTCAAATGGGAATTTGCTGCTGAATTGTTGCATGTTAGCCTGGCATGCCGAGAGACACTGGCATGTGGTAAGGAAATGGTTTGATATATTTTGGGATTCGAAATGGTAAAAAAAATGCAATAACATGAATGGAAATCAAAATGCGATCAGGATATTGTACATTTACCTTTACTAGTCATAACTTTGATTATTTAACTAGATTGCCGCAGGTCCTACTAGTCGTATACGCAATTCTATAGTGGCTTATATTACGTATACGTATTCTTTCAGTTATATCCGTTAATAAGCAAAGACTGCTTTAATGTTTCCCTTTCCGAAAAATCAAATGGAATATCGATTTGTTCCACATTTATCGAAGCGCTAAAACATCGATTTATATATGACATATCGAAGTTTTTAATATCTAAAACTATAGCGCTACAGCTTATAGTATCGATTTTATCAAAGAATATCCGGAAAATATTTAATGTATTTGTCACTGCTCCGAAAATATTTAACCTATATATCAATCAAAATATTTATTTATGACCCATATTTAGCAATAGTAAAATATCGATGTATGTATCTACACTCGCGTCAAAGATCGATTCGATATATCGATATGTTCTGCCATCCCCAGCCTGAGCTGCCTTTTTCCTTTCTGTGAATCACAGCTAAAATAAAATTTAAAATAACAAACTTTTGAGGAACTTTTAAACTTCTTTACTTCCAAGTTTATCTAAACCATTAATGCTTAGTAAGCAGCTGAGTACAGGCAAAGCCTATAAGAACAGCCTTCCCAATGACTTCCAAAGAGAGGAGCAACTGCAGTCACCCGTGCAACCTCAACTTGACCGCATCATGAGCGAAAGCCTCTCCTGCAGCTCTGCTCACCCCAAACGCATAGACACCTGCCAGAGCATGCTGTCCTGGCTTAATGCCCCGAATCTGACCCAAACGGAGTTCCGTCATCGCCAGCAAATCGTTCACCTGCGCCTCCAGTTGCTGGACAAGATCGACGAGGCTCACTACATCAAGCGTTGCATCAAGCTGCACACTCGGATACATTGAAAGAGACAAGGTTTAAATTTAATTGAATGATTTTAATGAATGTGATTCGCTTCGTTACTTTTCTTTATCAGATCAGATCGTAATCCGTACAATAAACATAATACATAATAGTTATTCTCTCCTCGCTTACATACAAAGTTATACGTGTGTTGAATATAGAATATTTATATGGTATATATATATATATCCCCTCGTGTGTTTACCTTCATTCCGTTTTAAAAATATATGCTGCTGTTTGGGGTTCACAAAATTCTGCCCAAAAGGAAAGTGATAAAGAACAAAAAATATAAAGGGACACTTTGTTTTTAAAAATTAATTTGGCTTCTCTCTTTTTCGTTCATATTTTTGGGTTTTTGGTTCACTGACGCGATTGCTTTGCTCGTGGCTCACAGAATATACATAGTAGAGATTCGACAACTTCATCTCATCGACAAGCTGTCCGAAATTAACACTTTCTCTTCCTTTTTGACTGACTGAAGGTTTCGCTTTTTTTGGGCTAACACCAAGTGAAGGGCTTGATTTTTATTGCTGCAGTTTTACCGCTGCTGCTGGTAAATAGGAATGTTGTTTTTGACGGCATCGTTCTGCATGTGATAGCCGCCGGGCGCTGGCCCAACGGGCGGACCCCCAGCCATGGACATGGCGGCCATCTGCTGGTGAAGCTGACTAAACTGATCGTGTGGTGGTGGATGCTGCTGCTGCGGAGACATGTAGCTCTGTGGATTGACGGCCGGCGATCCGTTGGCCGCATACAAATTTGGTCCAGGCTGGTATCCCTGCGGAGGCTGCGGTGGCTGTTGATGCTGCGGCGACATGTAGGCATGGGGAGCGGCCGGCTGCTGCTGCTGCTGCGGCTGTTGCATTGCGGGCGGAGCTTGGGCGAACTGTGTCTGCGGATCCATGTGATAGCTAGGCTGCTGGGGATGCTGTTGCGGTGGTTGTTGGGGATGCGGTTGCGGTGCCTGCTGGGAATGCTGCTGTGGCAGTTGCTGCGGCACCTGCTGTTGTGGATTAGTCACGGGCGTGGGCTGGGCATTATAGAGGGGCTGGGGAACGGGTGCAGCGGCTGGGGGCTGAGTCAGATGGGGTGGCAGCGCTGAAAGGTAAATCAAAAGGAAATACTATAGTATCATATAAAATATGGCTTTTAAAACTACTTACAATTCATCTGCGGCGCATGACCATTCTGATACGGCATTGGCACCTGACCCTGTCCCAAATAACCACTTGGAGGACCACCGGGGGCAGCTGGTGCCGCTGAAGGCGGACCATATGGCAGCGAATGCATGCCAGGATAGTTTTGGGCCGTAGGAAAACCGCCCGCTGCGGGATAGCCAGGTGCTCCGTAGAGAGCTGCCCCCGGAAATCCGGGAGCCATACCGGGCATAAAGCCACCCGCTGCTGCCGCAAACTGCCCTGCCGCAGCCCGATCGTCCCGCATCAGAGTATGGTACAGATTAATGGCATCTACGAGGTCGCTGGACAACTGTGTCAGCTGGGCATGCTTTCGGTCCACGCGTTCCAACTCCGCGTCTATCAAAGGACCCATTTGATGGACCTCCTGCTCCAGCCGCAGCATCTCGTCGCTGTCCTGCGACGGATCCTCGGGATTCGCCTCATGAAGCAAGTGCAGAAGCCTATCGATCTTCGACTCGTCAATCTCCACGGGCTGAGCGGCGGCAGCAGCGACGGCCGCTTCAGTCTTAAGCTGCAGAGCTGCAGCCGAGTCCATTTCCCTTTGCCCGGCGGCAGCAGCGACCGATTTATGCTGCTGATTGATGTCCAAGCGCTCAGGATCCACAGACAGATCGGCAGTGACAAAGTTTGAGGGGAAGAGTCCCTCGCCGCGCTGATTGAATCCCTTCCACCAGTTCGGATCGCTGTCGTCCATCACATGAATAATCTCTCCCGAGAAGAAGGTCAGTTCGTTCTCCTCCGCCGCCTCGAAATCATACAGGGCTCGGACCTTTCTTGGCTCCGGGGCTGGAGTGGCGTTGCTGGCATCGCTGCTCGAGGCAGAGGATGCAGCGGCATTGCCTCCTCCGAATGAAGGATACAAAGAGGGATAGGCACTGGTGGTGCTGGAGCTTGTAACAGCTCCACTTCCAGTCTTGGGGCTTCCCTTGTTCTCCTTGAGCGACAGTTCGATAGCCTTGGCAATGTCATCCTCCTCCTGCTGGCTGCTCACCACATTCGGATCCTTGGGCAAGGCGGCAGCCTTTTCGGCAACAGACTTGCTGCCCTTGTCACCTAAATTCTTGAAATCGTATCCCTCGTGACGCAGCTTATTGTAAAGAGCGGGGATCAGATCCAGCTCCCGATCGGTCCTGTAGTCGTTTTCAGCCCAACTCTTCAGGACTTGCCGCATTTTCTATGAGAAAATAAAGGTTATTTCAAGATCTGGATTGAGCAGCAGGGATTGCAAGTACTCACCTGGGATACCTTCGGCTGCGCCTTGCCCAGCAGCCGGCGGAACTCCGTTTCAAAGTCTCGGGAGGCCACCTCCAGGTGGAAAGGCTTGCCACAGTTGCTAGACAGGGCGTCCAGCAGCGTGATGGCCTGCATCACCACATGCGGATCAGAGTGGCCCATGCGCCGCATCACCGCTTTTAGGCAATCCTTGGACAAACGCGGATTAGTGGTAACCTTGTCGCACACATCCAGGATCAGTGTCCAGTCATCGTTGGTGTTCGCCTCGCTGGTGGCCTTTTCTATTGGTTTTAGAAAAACAAAGAACCGAATTAGCTTATCTCTGGCTGTGACTCATATTGGAAACTGAAGATAAGGCGCTGATTGGAACAATAAAAAAAATCAATACAAATTGCATTAGGGGAGGGGGAGGTGCGGGTGCTACGTCACTCAAGGTCAGCGACTGACAGCCGAAAAAACTCCAACAAGAAGAAGGGTCAACGGACGCAGGGCACAGCTGCGCACAGCATCCTCACATGACTTTCTTTGTTGTCTGTTTGCTTAATTAGAAGGAAAGTAGAATTGGAGAAAACTGAGGAAAAGGGGGCAAAAGTGCGCCGATAAGAATAGAAAACTATGAAATGCAGAAAGCCAGCCATTCCAATTGGAAATGCATTCGCCTTCTTTTGCGCCGCCAGCGATAAGTCACTCACCCACGTCGGCGTCGAAAGGCGACGACTGCCCGAAGATACCCATGCTGCTGCTGCTGCTGCGCTATTTGCCAACAAGCTGCCTTGCGTTGCTGTTTATCCAATCTCTCGTCCAGACGACCAATCCCCCAATCGCACTTTGTCCAGATTATTTCCCTTTTGTTTTTACGTTGGCTATTGATTTTCGGCGCGGTCTGGGCGACAACGAGACGGCACTGTTCCGGTTTTTCCCTGCGATATGCTCTTGCGCGTTATTTTAACGGCTAGCGGGCAAACAAAGCTTGAAGAAAGGCTTAGGATGTGCCAGAAAAACGATTTTAAATTCGCTAAATTTACGTTTATTGTGTAAAAAAATGACTAATGGCGAGTGTGCCCAGTTGGCAGGTTGACGCGAAACGCCAGGGGTTCGGTATATGAGGTAGGGTTGTCGCTCTACCAAAAAAAAAAAACAAAACGTTTTGTTTTTTAGAATGTTTTTGATTTTTAATCATGGCAGAATTAATTTTATTATGTTTCAAATGTACATACTTCATAATAAACCTGGTTTTTTAATATTTACTTAAAGATTTTTGTAGACATTTGGATCTAGTTCATTATTCGTAAATAGCTGATTTTGACATTGGTCAGAATCGGGCACACTAATCTCAGCATTCGAAAAAAAACGCGCAAATCAAAGGGACGCCATCTGAAAAATATATAAAGCAACAATTCAATATTATTGTTTTCCTCTATATAATTCCGTTAGTATTATGGCACAGCCCCGTCAGAAGCATGCCAACCGCACCCACCTGCCGCAACTGCTAAGCAATGTGCCCGAGGGTTACCAGGAACCGGTCAAGAATATGTGCCTCAAGATGTTGTCCCACGACGCCTACGGCAAACCGTGAGTACATTTAGTTCTTAGAAGTGAACTAGCCAAAAATTAACGAATTCAATCACTCACAGATACGAATGGACTGCCCGCGACTTTGAGATGGGCGCCCATTTGGGGCGTGGCAAGTTCGGGCGCGTCTACTTGGCCCGCGAGCGACACTCGCACTTTTTGGTGGCCATGAAGATTATGTTCAAGGAGGAGCTGCGCAAGGGCAACGTGCAGCGCCAGGTGCTGCGCGAGATCGAGATCCAGTCACGTCTGAAGCACCCCAACATCTTGCGCCTGCTGACCTGGTTCCACGACGATAGCCGCATTTACCTGGCGCTTGAGATAGCCTCCGGGGGCGAGGTGTACAAGCACCTGCGCAACGCCCCCAATCACCGTTTCGACGAGCCGAGGTCGGCCAAGTACACATACCAGGTGGCTAATGCTTTGAACTATTGCCACCTGAACAATGTCATTCATCGGGATCTGAAGCCGGAGAACATCCTGCTGACCAGCACTGATGATCTGAAGCTGGCCGACTTTGGCTGGTCGGCTCACACGCCCAACAACAAGCGACGCACACTGTGCGGCACTTTGGACTATCTGCCGCCAGAGATGGTGAACAACTCGTCCTACGACGATTCGGTGGATCAGTGGTGCCTCGGCATTCTCTGCTACGAGTTCCTCGTCGGCTGTGCGCCCTTCGAGTCGAACAGCACGGAGAGCACCTACAACAAGATCCGGCGACTGGAGGTCCACTATCCCTCGCATTTGTCCAAGGGCAGCAAGGAGCTCATATCGGGGGTAAGAGCGGGATTAATATAAGATTATATAGTAACTAATAAACGTTTTATTTGCAGTTGCTGCGTCTCCAGAACCGAATCGGTCTGGTTGCCGTGATGACACATCCTTGGGTCAAGGAGGGAATGGCCGAGAGGGCCCGTCAGCTTGAGGCGCAGGAGCGCGGCAAGGAGAACCAGGCCAAGAACTGAGACATTTACACTTTTACAAATTTTTATATTATGAATGTATTATTAATAAACACGGTTAAAGTAATTTATTTAACATATATTATTTAATTTATTAAAATCCACTCAACCAAATAATATTCTCAGTGCATGTCTGCACAGTGTGGTTTTTTCGCGCTTCTGGGCAACGGTCACACTAAATAAATAAATGAAATTTCCAAGCGTAAAATAAACCCTAAAAGTCAATGAAACGCTTGATTTGCGTTTTATTCACACGTACCAAGTGCGGATAGTGCGGTAGCCGACGCGTCCCTCGCCAGCAATAAACGCTTAGGCCACTGGAGCGAATCGTGAGCCCCCAGACAGGCCGTAGGGAGTACAGCAACAATTGTTATTTTTCGCCCCTCGATTTGTCGCTGCGGGAGGAGGGGCGACGGAAATCAGCCCCTTCGGTTTCTAATTGAATTAAAGAAGAGGCGAAAACAGGGCAAAAAATTAAAAAAACAATAACGCGGAGCTAGTGTACGTCACACAGCAATGGTCTTTATACGCGATCCCTGTGGCATTGCCTGCTTGGTGGTCACCTACGGCGCTGTTCTGTACGCGGACTATGTGGTCATTCGCTGGATCATATTGACCACGATGCCGGGCAGGTGAGTAATCACTGGACATTTGTCAAGTCACCTCCATTTAACCCCATTGCCACCACCATCAGCCTCTGGATGTCCTTCCATGTGGTGCTGTTCAACACCGTGGTCTTCCTGCTGGCCATGTCGCATGCCAAGGCCGTGTTCTCTGATCCCGGGATCGTGCCTCTGCCCGCCAACCGCCTGGACTTCTCTGACCTGCACACCACCAACAACAAGAACAATCCCTCGGGCAACGGCCATAGCAGCGAATGGACCGTGTGCACTCGATGTGAGACATACCGACCGCCCCGAGCCCACCATTGCCGCATCTGCAAGCGGTGCATCCGACGCATGGACCATCACTGTCCCTGGATCAACAACTGCGTGGGCGAGCGCAACCAGAAGTACTTCCTGCAGTTCCTCATCTACGTAGCCCTGCTTTCGCTGTACTCCATTGGTCTGATTGTGTCCTCGTGGGTGTGGCCCTGCGATGAGTGCAACCAGAATGTGATTGAGACCCAGGTCCGAATGTAAGTATATATAAAGCGCCCTTTTTAGGATAAACCAATCTGTATGCAAAGTGCATTGACGCTTGCTTGTGTGGAAACTTGGCTATAAGTGACTACAAATAAGGGAATGCATTTTCCCTTTCAGGATTCACTCCGTCATACTCTTGCTGGTCTCGGCTCTGTTTGGCCTGTTCGTAACGGCCATCATGGTGGACCAGCTGCACGCTATTCTGTACGACGAGACGGCCGTGGAGGCGATACAGCAGAAGGGCACCTACCGACCCAACCGGCGCAAGTACCAGCTGCTGGCCGATGTCTTTGGACGCGGCCATCCGGGCCTGTGGCTGCTGCCCTGCACTAGCTTGAATCACGCCTCCCGATACCACGACACGCCGCTGCTGAGCCACGAGGTCTAGGGTCCGGAAGTATTTATTATTATCTGTTGTCCTTGTGTTTATTGTGTGCCTGCTGAGGAGGGAGCCCGGCAAGAGTGTTTTTAGTTTTTAAACAAAGTGTGATTTAAATTTTTTTTTAACTCAGCCCCTTAAATGAAACGATCCGTATTTCGTATTGTGTGTATTATAGTGCAGATTCCAACTTAATTTATGCTTTAGTTTATAATCATTTTGAAATTATAAATATAAAGGAAGCAGCGACAAGCAGGAAGTTGAACGGAGAGCATACTCAAAAGAAACTTGGATATTTTATAGGGAACTTGCATGCAGGCGTTGAACATTTTTGTACGCCTAGAAGAAGGATAGATCTTCGGCCAGCCGGGGTATTTTTTACCAGTATCCAATTAAGCGATAATATTCTGATTTGAGACTCGGGAAAATCTCAATACTGCATACCAAGCTTAGGGTGTAACATAAGTAAGCATTTACGATTTACGATCCAGTAGTAGACGCGTATATATACCAAATCAAAAAAAAACCGTGTGCAGTAATAGTTTGTAATAAGTGTAATCGCTTTTAAGTTGTAGTTTATTGTGTTCTTTTTGGACCTTCGAGCACTAAAGAGTTATTCAAATGTAACACCACCACCATCCGAAAGAGATTGCCCCACTTGAACAGTTTTTCCAAATAAAGCTATCTGATATGCATAAGTACACATACGTTCAATCGAGCTCACTGCCCAGTCCCTCGACACTCAGGCTCAGTTGTTTCAGCGCCTGCTTGGCCACCCCACAGAGCACGCCCTCCTGCGAGCTTTGGTCCTCAAACTCTAGGATTTCCACGCACTCCTTCAGCAGATCGATGGCATCGACCAGTCGGGCACGCAGCTCGCCGCCCTTCAGTTTGTTGGCTATGAAACCGCTTTTGGCCAGCAGCACCAACGGAACGTGCATCTCGTATAGATTCATGGCTCGGGTTCGACTCAGGCCGGGCTCAAAGGAGTTCAGTACTCGGAGCACCTCGCGACATAGCTGCGCCTTGCGCTCCAGCTGGTGATCCGGCAGCTGGACCATCTCATAGCCCTGCACGCGGCCATACATCTCGATTAGCAGCTGCCTCAGCCCCGTGGCGATGTAGTGCAACGGATGGAGCAGGGACTTGTACTTGCGCAGTAGACGTTCGGCCTCTTCCAGTCGCTTTGGACCCATTGCCAAGGCCTGGACGACATTAACCTCCGATTGCAGGGATTGCAACATGGTCTGGACCTCAGGATTGCTGGTACAGGCGCCGCAGCTGCTGCAGTTCCAACTTGTATCGGACTCTGATGGAGAATATATATATAAGTTGGATACATTGTTAACTCCGTCATTATACTGACCCGTGGGCTGCCAGGGAACTTGGTAGCCCTCGGCACACTGTCCACACTTCAGGCTGGAGAAGTGCGTCCCCAGTTCGGTGGGATCCAGGCAGCGATCGCATTGGCAATCAAAGTATTTCCCCTGCCGGAGATGACTCTGCCTTTGAGCGGAGCCATCCAGAGTGTAAGTATAGCTGTGATGCAGGGGCTGACCCTCCTCCAGATCCACCATTGCTCGCAGGCGAATTCTGTGGGAAAAGGGGATTAAATATTTATTTTTTACATGAAATGCTTTAGAAGAGATGGAGATACTTACTTGTACCCCTCGCTGGGATAGATGCTCCTGGATGTGTTTGGCACACAGTTGTGGGCCAGAATGCCAGTGTACGGATACAAGCACCTCAATGGATAGCCTCTTGAAGTTCTGGCCTCGAAGGCGTTCACCTCTAGGACTCCCACCACCTGCATGATGAGCTCCTCACTGAAGCGAGAGGCCAGCTTGCAGGGTCCCCGCAAATACTGAGCAATGTTCACGCGATCCGCATGCCACAAGTCTGCATCCTGTTTACGCTCCTCCTCGTGATGCTCCATGGGGGCCACTTCGCTGTCCCATCTCGCCGGATTTGCCTCCTTGGCGAGCAGAACTCTGAAAATTGCAAAGGTAAGAAATAAATTTAGAAAAATAAGTTTGAAATTTATAAATATACAAGAAAACTTAAATGTAATCCTTAAAATATCTTAAAATCTACACCGAATTCACAGAGATTTGCCCGACAAGCGAATTTAATCTAAAGATTACACAGTGGATACCCCAGATTTATGGTCTGGCTGGGTCTATTTCTGTATCGCTCGCCGCCGGGTCTTATACCTGAGCGGCATAATGCAGTCCAGCTGGGGGCAGTGGCTGCTCCCCTTGGGCAGGCTAAAGAATCGAGCTCGAGCTTCCTGGAATACCCGACACTCCTTTGTGGAATGGTGATTATCCTGGCTTCGGGAACACTCCTCGCACAGCGGCCAACCACATTCGGTGCACAGCTCGGGATCAGGTTCATAGCAGCCCAGGCAAACCACCGGTCCATTACACTTAGGTCCCAAGGCAAACGGCAGCTCCTCGATCAGCAGACCATGACCTGCCACCGCTCCCTGGGCCACCAGATAGCGTCCGCAGACGGGACTCCATTGCACCGATGTGCGATTTACCGGCAGCGTTGGCGTTGATGTCATCTCACTGACTGGCACGGGCGCAGATTATGGCATCTGCTGCCATCTAGCTAGATAGCAACATCTTGCCTCGGACATCAAGCATTCATATTTGCGAGCACAGTGGTCACAATTGGTAATTTATTATTCTTAATTAAGACATTAAACTTTTTACTTAATTATTAAAAAGTTAGAGTATTTTATTTTGCTTAAAATCCACAAAAAGTAAATTAATTAGAATGATTAAAGGGATTTATTTGAACTCTTTATTAAATTATAGGTCCACCCTACCAAGTTATATGTATTTTTCCTGGGTTGTTAAGGCTCTCAAGTTCTATTTCCATTTACTATTAATTCAAATGTGCGATGGATTAAATAAATATATGTATATAGTACATAAATATAAATAAATAGGTACAAACAATTTACAGGGCATATTAGCTACTTAAAATGCTGTATTTTGAATACAAAGTTGAATATAATATAAATTATTTTATATTATTAATAATAAATAATTTGGAATGTTACAGAAAGTTTGTGATAGAAAATACGTCGATTTTTATAGCAATAATCCTTATTTTGTAACTCATAGAAAAAAACTTTTAAAAATGTATATTTAAAGCTTATCTCTGAATAATATACTAAAGTTAATTTAGTAATAAGAACTACTAGATAATTTTTAGGGTAAGGAATCGAAAATGTTCTTTGAGGTCTACAATTGAGGTCTATTATAAAGAGTATCATAACTTATATTTATGTATGTTTATGTTCAAGTTATATATTTATTCCGGAATAGATTTCATTATATTTCAAAGGATTCTATGTCCATTCCCACCACTGTGCCCTGCACTTTGCTGTTGTCTTTTGATCTGCGCCAACAGCCGCCTTCCCATCGCCTTTTACCCTCTTTCTCCCGCCTCTGTAGTTTCCTTGGCCATCGTCTCCCCCCAGATTTTTCGTTATTTGCCTGCTCAGAGAAATGCGCACAGGCTGCCAAAACTAATATATTCAAAGAAATCAATGTTTTGACAGGTAGTCCGGCCCCCGATACCCCGCTGGAGTCCCACCGAACTAACCTCAATGGTGTTATGCAATCTAATTGCGGACAGACGCCATCGTCGCTCACATTCCCGGCGAAAGTGACACGTGCGGCGGAGAATATCTCGCATTCGTCGCTATGATCTGTGGCGTCATCTCCACTGGCACACGATCCGCACAGCGGCCAATCGCAGAGCTCGCAGCGATCCAGGGAGTCGCCATCCTCGCCGAACTGCAGGAACTGGTAGCAACCGAGGCACACGATGCCGCTGTCCCGTTTCGGTCCTCGGGCGAAGGGCAGCTCCTCCAAAACCAGATCCCCGCGCCGCACGGAGGACGCGGTGGCCAGGCAGCGTCCAAAGACGGCGTCCTGCTCCAGACGGGCCTTCAACATGCTGACGCTACACTCACAATGCACATTACACCAACTGATGCTGATGCCATGGGATGCGGCCGGGTGGGGCGGCTGCTGGGAGTTCTAAAAATAGCTCCATGTGCACCTAAAAACCAATCGTTGCCAATGATTGAAGTATTAAGTAAATTAAGTTAACTATTTACCTCTTTTTTTTAATAACCCTCATTTTTTGAAGCGTTACCAACCGTGTTTTTGAAACGAAAAAACGTTAAAACCCTTGATCATTAAATGTAAACAAAAGATATAAAAGAAACTTTTAACATTCACCACGATCCACAGAAAGCTCCATCATCAAAATGGAAGGTGGCACTCATTGATTTAATAGAATTATTTGTTTGACTAGCGGGAAAGCAGTTTTATTTGTTGCAAAATTAAAAATAACGGCTAGTTGTGATAGTTGAAAAAAAAACGCACACAACAGAAAAATACTAAAAAAAAATTAAATCCTACAAGTGTTTCGCTGCTTGAAGACCTTTAAATACGAAATTACTTTAAAAAGCCAAGGGTGTAAGTTACAGAAGTCCCGAAGAACTAACTGATAAATCTACTGGAGCCTTTAAGTTTTCTATAAAAGCAATAAAACAATACATACATTTAAATAAAAGTTAAAGTATATTTTTAGTATATTTGCGAATTCAGAACGGTATTTATGGTATTTTCAGAGGCGGTCGGTATATTCTAATGGTAATTCCGCGGTCACACTGCCCCATCTTATCACAAAATTTTTTGTGGTGTACGTTCGTGGTCTCGTGGTTGTCTCTGTTCCTCTGCGTTTCGCATTACACTCTAAAACTCAAGCTCATCCAAAGTAAGTACAGCTTGCTTAAGTCCGCCCCCGCCCGCCGACCGTCGCCAGGATAACCCTTAAAATCACTAAAAAAAACGGGCTAATTTAAATTTTGCAGTGCTAGTGATTTCATAACCTCGAAACGAAAAAAAATTGCAAGTAGACACGCGCATGAACGCTAAGGGCCGCTGGCTCAGCTCGGTGACGAAAAAGGCGAAATGATAATCAGCCGATTGGGGGAGTGTTCGAAACTATAATTAATTGATAAAACTCGGGGATTATCTGCCGGCCAACAAACACACACACTCATATCCGCACACAGACACACACCAACGCAGGTACAGTTCATTGGCAGCAGCTGCCGGCAAATGGAAAGAAAGAGAAAAAAAACTGAAAAAGTGCCTGGCGAAAATGTCGTTACGTAACACGAATCGCTCTCGTTTAAATTGTTTTGATCAATTCTGCTCGTTATCACGTTGTCGCTTTGTTGCTCTGCAAACATCAGTCTACTCTTCACCCCTTCTTTATCGCCGTTTGTTGTTTGCGGTCATGTGAGGTGTGCGAGAGGTTGACTTAGTTGCACCTTTGCTAGTTGTAGGTGGTAGTTTTAGCAGTGACGTCACCGGAAAATCAATACCCTTTATTGCGTGTGGCACCTTTTTGTGTTCTGTTTGGGCTGTTAATCGATTTCCCCGGTGGTGTTATGCAACTGGCGAAAATTTGCTACCCCCTCCGACCGCCTGTCAAGGTCACCAGGAGATACATTTCCATCTCCACCGGAATATAATATCCATTCGGCGGCGATGATCACAGGTTACATCACCTGACATCTTATTCTGGGCCTCGTCTTTGTTGTTGGCCATTTCCCCCGTCTTTTGGCTGTTGGCCATAATGACTTGTTTGTCTGACTGCCTGCCGCTCGGCGCTTTTCATAATTTTCCGCCTTGGAGCATCAGCAACTAGGCATAGGCACCATGTCCAATATTTGCAGCGCGACTGTTTCTCGCATTCCTGACGTCACACGGAAATAGAAACGAAGACGAAGCTAGACCAAAGCGGAGGCTGCAAATGTGCAGTTAGCTTCTGTGTCAATGATCGCTCCGCTGCCTAGCAAGACTGACCAGCAATTAATGCCAGCACAAGTACGGAACGTAAACATACAGTGAGAGAGGCGGGGGGCCATGGACTGTGCCACAATCGTGGCCAGATAAATGATACAATCGAAATAGTTACAGTCATGGAAATGACAGGCAACTTGAGGCGGAAATTACATGCAAAATAAACTAATCTAGAAAAAAAGAAAAAAAATCGCAGGGAATTATTAAAATGTTGTTCTAGAAAAAATTAAGCAAAGAAAAAAAATATAATTTAATTAAGAAATAATAATAATTAGCTTAATTATTATTTTATAATATTTTTCAAACTTTCAAAAGAGGTTACACCATTAAAATTGTCAAAAATTAAAAAATGTAAGATTTTTAAAATCTAAAATTCATTATTATTTTATTATAAACCCAAAAACCAGCGCAGAAATGTTTTTCGAATTGATTAATAATTTTATTTCTTAGTTATGATCAATTTCAAATTCTTCTATGATTCTTGTTTTTATTGCATTTACAAACATTTACATTTTATTTAAAAATACATTTTATATCTGTAAGATCTATATTTTTGAAAAAAATAGTGATCAAAGTAGCAACTTGAGAACTGTCAATCCAATTAACGTGTTATTACACGTAACTTAAAAAGACAGAGTTACTCTATATATTTTAAATCTGGACAAGAAATATTTGTGGAAAATGGTGGAGGCAGGAGAGGATTACATTCCCAAAGAGTGGACATATAGTATGTTGAAGAAGGAGCTGCGACGGAGTTTTCGAGATGTCGTGGTAAATGTCCGGGTTTGTGCCGAGAGCTTTGTAGTTTTTCCTCGTCTCTGCTTCTATTTTTCCCACTTTTCCGCTTCACTTTTTTCTGGCCCAGACGCGTGCAATGACCCCCTCGCCGAATCACTGGCGACTTTTCCGCACCGTAGCTGGCAACTCTGGCCTCTTCAAGGCAGCCAAACTAATTTAAATTGATTTATTTATTCTCGCTGCAAGAAATTGACATTTAGCCAAGAGTGGATAAGGGAAATGGCCCCTGAAATACGTTTCCCTGTTCAGTTTTCACTTTTCCTCGGCGGCCAATAGAACACTGTTATTTCGGTAATTTGGAAAAAAGTAAATACTCATCATGTTGCTGATAAGATTAGACGCGAGCCTCTATAAACCATAAATATTATCTATTTTTTCGCGCAATAATCGGCCTCGCGAGCGAAATGATTTCGCAATAAGTAGCCCCATCGTTCACCTATATCGATTATTCACAAGCTAATTTACGGCGCGTTACATTCGTTTCCAGATGGCTCCTCCATCATACAGCGATTTGGGCAAGCAGGCTCGCGACATCTTCAGCAAAGGCTACAACTTTGGCCTGTGGAAGCTCGATCTGAAGACCAAGACCTCGTCGGGCATCGAGTTCAACACAGCCGGACACTCCAACCAGGAGTCGGGCAAGGTCTTCGGCTCCCTGGAGACCAAGTACAAGGTCAAGGACTATGGCCTGACCCTCACTGAGAAGTGGAACACAGACAACACCCTGTTCACCGAGGTCGCTGTCCAGGATCAGCTGCTCGAGGGTCTGAAGCTCTCCCTGGAGGGTAACTTTGCCCCCCAGTCTGGGTAAGTGTCTTAACTACAAATAACTATTTGATGGATGATTCTATATTTCATTTCTTACCGCCAAACAGCAACAAGAGCGGCAAGTTCAAGGTGGCCTACGGCCATGAGAACGTCAAGGCCGATTCCGATGTCAACATTGATCTGAAGGGCCCCTTGATCAACGCCTCTGCCGTGCTGGGCTACCAGGGATGGTTGGCCGGCTACCAGAGCGCATTTGACACACAGCAGTCCAAGCTGACCACCAACAACTTTGCCCTTGGCTATGCCACCAAGGACTTTGTCTTGCACACAGCTGTGTAAGTATTAACTATAACAACTTCGACCCAGATCGATCTGTATTAATCGGTGGTTCCTTTGTTCAATCAGCAACGATGGCCAGGAGTTCAGCGGCTCCATCTTCCAGCGCACTTCGGACAAGCTGGATGTGGGTGTGCAGCTGTCGTGGGCCAGCGGCACCAGCAACACCAAGTTCGCCATCGGCGCCAAATATCAGCTGGACGATGATGCCAGCGTGCGCGCCAAGGTGAACAACGCTAGCCAGGTTGGATTGGGCTACCAGCAGAAGCTGCGCGATGGCATCACTCTGACCTTGTCCACGCTGGTCGATGGCAAGAACTTCAATGCCGGCGGCCACAAGATCGGTGTTGGTCTGGAGCTGGAGGCCTAAGTCGATGCTTTCCCGCGCCAGTCGAGGAATCTTTGAACTTGTCTAACATCCCCACACGCCCAACAACAACAACAACAGCAGAAACAGCAATAGCAAAAGTGCAGTAACAACAACAAGAACAAAAAATAAAAGTGAAAAGATATTCTACAAAACTAAAAAACAACCACACAGTCAAACTATAATGAGAATCTTCACATCTTAACGATTAGGCCCTGACCCAGCTGCCCGAATTTGCAGAGAACACCGGAGGGAGACACTGCCAACAAAAATGATGCAAGGGGAAATGGGGTGGATGCACCACTACGGGTCCGTCAGTCCGCAGTCCGTCGTCGTTGGATGTAGCTTTGTTTAGTGCATTGAAAATTAGCAAATTTGTTGTTGGCAAAATACTACAATTCAGTAAAAATACATTTACCTATTAAACAAAACTAAATCTAAAACTTGTGTGGCTCAAATAGAACTGCATTTCTTATCATTTAGATGCTGTCTTTTAGGGTTTACCCCACATTCCCCTTTGGTGGCGGGATTTAAACACACAACTCACCCAACCCGCAAATACACCACAATCATAATTAATCTTTTAACTTTTCGTTGTGCATTTACATGAAAAATAAATCGAGAAGAACAATTAAGAACGATGACAGCGTTTGGGTTAAGTGGGAATACATATTATGCTTTAAAATTAGCATTTTCTTTGTAATAAGAATATATCTTTGAATATCTGTTTTGGCGGTTTATTGGAGGCAAAATGTAATTCAAAATGAATTTGATACATTAAGTAAATATAGTATTTAGAGCTTAGGAAACCAAACGTCCAGGATCTGAAATCACACTAAAAAGTACAAAACCAAAGAAACACATCGATGAAAGATTCACCGATGATTCACGACATTTCTGTTATTGTTTCTAATATGTTTAACTTCACATCTAAATGTTTCAAGTCCTGAATAGGAATCTGTGCATTTTGGTTCACATTACACATCCACATACACTTTGTCGTTCAGAATTTATTTGAAAGTTTTAGTCAAAATTTTTTGGTGAATCGAGCCTGTTCAAAATTCCAAAATTTGGATCCTTTAAAGCCTTACCATCTGTTTCTTGAGCCCACGATGGCTCCACCCTCATATCCTGAACTGGGCAAGCTGGCCCGCGACGTGTTTAAGCGCGGCTATCATCCAGGAATCTGGCAGATTGAGACCAAGACGCTAACCAAATCGGGCATCGAGCTCTACTCCTCGGGCTTCGCCACCCACGATAACACCAAGGTTAATGGCACCCTGCAGAGCAAGTACAAGATGGAAGACCACGGCCTGACGCTCACTGAGGGTTGGAATACAGACAAATGGCTCTTTGGAGAGATCATGCATAAGGACAAGCTGGCCGAGGGCTTGATGTTGGCCCTGGCAGGCAGGTTCCAGCCGTCATCGCAGTGCGTTTCTCTTTGTTTTACCTTGAATTTCTTCCTAATTTGTTTCTTTCACTTAATTAACAGCGAAGCTGATGGTAAATTCAAGGTGGGATACGCACAGGAAAAGTATAATATTCTGGCTGATATGGGTCTGAGCTCGCAACCCGTGTTGAACTTATCGGCTGTGATGGCCCACAAGGAGTTCCTGGGCGGTGCTGGCTGCGATTTTGACTTACGCAACGTCAATATTGGGGGCTGGAAGGTGGCTCTGGGCTGGGCTAAAGATCCGGCCACCCTTCATGCCGAACTGTAAGTGTGATTGGGGGTAACATTATCTTATCCTAACTCTAAATAAAAAACTTAATTTATTCTTTATTTCCCAGGAAAAACGGTGGCTCCTGGCTAGCTTCACTCTTCTACAAGGTGAATGATAAATTCGATGCGGCTGCCGAGATCAACAAAGCAGCCGTTGTTAGCAGTGGCGGCGGCGGCGGTGGTGCTGGCACCGAAAATCCCGAGGGGCAACCCCAACAGCAGCAGCAACAAGAAGAGGTGGGAGGCGATCTGACAGTCAGCCTGGGCATGATCTATCACCTGGATGAGAACGCCCTCATCCGCGCCAAGATCAACAGTTCCGTGGAGTTGGGTGTGGGCTATGAGCAGAAGATGAACGAGAACATTACAGCTTCCATATCGGTGGTCCTTGGCGGTGGCACCTTTTCGAGTTCGAGGTTTGGAGTGGGCGTGGCTCTACAGTGCTAGCTTTAAGTTTGATTTCCTCAATAGTTCAATAGTTTTGAATTCCAAATTTGTTCATATTAAAATAAAATGGAGAAAGTTATACATCGTAAAATGACGAAGAAACATTTATTTGTTAAGAAAGGTTAATAAAACATAAAGGCCCGAAAGGAAGCTATATTTGGACCGTGAAGCTTGTATATCCTGACAACTGTTAATTAATTTTTAAGAACAATTTGAGGACTTATGACTGCTTAGTAAAAGATAATAGTATTTAATAATTTAATTCCTAAATCAAAGTCTCAAATTGAAACCTGAAATTCCCAAGTATGCGGTGACATTGATATGTCATGGAAACGCCTTAAGCTGATTGTGAGCAACCTGCTCAGTACTGCTCAGATTTCTCGTCTTGGAACAGATGTGTTACCAAAATTATTTCGAAATATGTTTTTTTTAGTTTTTTAAAATTGTCCAAATCTTTTAAAAGATGCTGAGTTGCTGTAGGCGGGCGCACAGCAGCGTCTCAGGGTTAAAGCGGCGCAAGAGTTCCAGTTCCAGCGAAAACAGTGAAGCATCTTCTCGCCAGGAAGAACCCCAGAGAGAACCGGCACAGGAAAATCCAAGAGAAATCCTTGCGCCGCCGGTGAACGAGGGCGAGATGCCAACATACTTTCATATGGGTGGACAGGCCAAGTTTTGTCTCCTCGAAGGCTACAAGAACGGCCAATGGGGGCTGATGACCACCACAAAGACGGAGCACGATCTATATCTTAGCAGCTTTGGAGAGGGGTATCCCTTCCAGCCTAACGCCTATGGCGGCGTGGAGGTGTTACAAGAGATGGGTCCCTATCACGCCTCCCTCTGCTGGATGACTGACCAAGCGTTCCTATCCGATCTCGGTGTACGCGGCGAGGCCTTCGGCGGCCAAATGTCGTCGGTCTTGAAGTTGGGCGCTACAACTGCTGAGGAGTACGTTGAGCTCTCTATACTTGCAATGCTCTATGTTAGCTCACGCTAATTGTTTTCCAGATTGCAAGTCACGGCAAAGTTGAAATGCGGCTTTGATAGCAATCCCATAAGGGTTGAAGTAGAAGTGCCCCTTTACCAGCAGCCATTTTTTAAAGGCTACATTGTAGCGATTCCAGCCGAGAACTTTCTGCTGGGCTACCGCACGGTTTTCGATATAGAGGTCAAGGAGTTTTACATGCACGCCCTTTGCCTGGGCTTTGATAACAAATCCACTGAATTATGCCTAAAACTGTACGTGCTCTCTTCTATCCTTTCAAATTTTCTGTTCTCATAACCGAAGTGCTATATTTTAGAGAGAATTTTGAGCTGCTGCGTGGTTCGGTCTTCCAGCGCCTTGGTGAAAAATGGGCCGTGGCCTTAAAGTCTAATATCTATGGAAGCAACGTGGGGCTAAATAATTTCCACTTTGGATGTCAGTACGAATGGGATCCGGACACACTGATAAAGGCCAAAATTACTGGTGATGCTCGTTTAGGATTCATCTATAAGCGTAAACTCAGTGAAGGCATTGATGTCCTCTTGAACTGCTGCTTTGATGGATTGGATCCCCTTAATGGAAAGATCAAGCTGGGCGCCGCCTGGTACTTTAATGTATAGACAATTGTTTAAAATTCTAAATCTTATGGTAATGATGTATCAATGTAGAAAGCAATTTTACCAATTTTGGTTATTAAAAAAAAAAGAAAAAAAAAATATATTGAGTTTCCCGTTTGGAAGTGGCGTTAATTCTAATTCTTTCCCCTCTTGGGGAGTAACTTAATAATTTCCCTTAGAGTATTTACGTGTTAGGATCTCGACAGAGATCTTTCTCCTTTAGCTCCCTCTTGGACATGCCGCGTCCATCAGGAACAGTAGGCCACTAGATTCCTGTTAGTTTTCTATTGTCGGGCGAATATACATAGTCATATTTTCAGAATAACAAATTAAAATTCCAAGTTATTTTTATTTGAACTTTATTTTTTTCTTTATGGCAAAATCCCGCAACTTTTTCAAATGCTGTCGGCGCCGCACTTCAGAGAAGGATGATAAAAAGGGGGGCGATGATGGCGGTAAATCGGATAAGAACGAAAGCGAAGAGCCGAAACCCGACAAAAATCTTGATCCGGAGATAATACCACCGCCGCTGGCGGATGGAGAGCTGCCGTCCTGGTTTCATGTGGGCCTCTGCGCCAAGGAGTGTCTAATGCAAGGATTCAAGCTTGGCGTATGGCAGCTCATTTGCAACACCACCACAACCAAGGAATACCAGCTGAGCACCTTTGGCGAGGCCTATCCAAACATCACGGACATCTTTGGAGGAGTTGAGTTGTACAAGGAGATCGGCCGCTACAATTTATCCCAGAGTTGGTTGACCTCCCGCGAGCTTGTGACGGAGCTGGGGTGTCGTGTCGGTACCGGCTATGGTACCTTGGTTGGTACAATAGGGACGAAGGATGAGTGAGTTCCGGCAAATAACTTATTAGTTTACAAGTATCTTAAACTCATAGTTATTTTGCAGATTTTCATTCAAGAGCAAGCTAAAGTGCGGCGTTGAACTTCTAAATATGATAAAAGCCGAACTTGTGGTGCCCATCTACAGAGAGCCACGCTTCATGGGTTACGTCATGGCGACACCTGTACAAAACTGCCTGGTTGGCTATCGCACAGTCTACAGTCTCGAGGAGAAGGGCTTTGAAATGCACGCCTTCTGCCTGGGCTACTACAATGGAAGGACCGAGGTGGGACTCAAACTGTAGGTTTTCCTTGGTGCTGAACAGGAGAGGGTCAATCGACTAATAACTAATTTTGTAGGGAGAACTTTCAAAACCTGCGAGGATCGTTCTTCCAAAGGATCGGCGAACACTGGGCGGTGGCTCTAAAGGCAAACCTTTACAGTTCGGAAAACGTTAAGCAACTGTCCGTCGGTGGGCAGTACGATTTCCTGAATGGAACGATGGTGAAGGTGAGGGTTCGTGATGACTCGAGGATTGGGTTTGTCTATCAAGCGAAAGTGGGCGAAAATCTCGATGCTATGTATCACTTGGGCTTCGATCTGGCGGATCCGATAGGTGGAACTCTCAGGATTGGCGCTTCCCTCGAATTTCATTGCTAGACATGCGATAAATTTGTTACTACAGATTTGTTGCTACAGATTGGAAATATGTAAAAGTCATCCTTAAAGTGGTCTTTTTAACTGAAGCCTGGAAAATGTTGCCTTCAAAATCTAGTTGCTGTACTATTAAATTAAATTTTTTGTATTTTATAACGTTTTTATTTTTTTTCTTGAGCGTAAGCATTGGCATTTAAAATACGATAAAAGAATCGATTTTAGTGTGCCCAGATCAACATTATGGGATTTTGAAGATGGAAAACCAAATATCCATCTGGCAACACTGAATGACATACGAAAAAAAAATTTCATTTGTTGAGACGTGTTCCAGACGTGTTTTTTTCGTAATAAAAGTTTGCCAACGTATTTTTCCCGTGTGAATCCGTGCACAAGCAGTTACGCGTATGCCGTTAATAGTTATTCCAGCGAAACAAGCGTTAATAAGCGAGAAAACTGAAGCCAGAGAGCAGGTCCGTCTCGGAGGCCACAAATAGGTACGGAAAAAGAAAATGGCGTCGCATGCCAGCACATACACACACAGAGACACATGGGGTGCACCCAGAACAGGGAACTAATGAGCGCACATTTTTTTCCATTCTCATGCGTAATTTCAGGGCGGCAGAGAGGAAGCACTAGCAGAAACGCAATAGAAAAAAGACAAAGGTAAGTTCAGGTAACAGAAAGTAAACAAAAAACACAAAACAAAGGGAGAGAGAGAGGGAGTAGTACCATGTCCGATGCAATGAGTGCACCGCCGCCTCTGATACCGCAGCTGCAGGAAATGCAGCAGCAGCAGCAACAACAACAGCAGCAGCAGCAGCAGGGAGGCAATTCCGCCGCCCTCGCTCAGCAATGGAACTACTGGTATGCCAACCAAAACGCCGCCGCCTACCAGCAGCAGTATCAGCAGTACTACCAATACTACATGCGCTACCAGCAGCAACAGCAGCAGCAGGTAACCTCGACTGTGAGTGCGTCGAATGCGCCGCCAGGATTTAGCAATGCGCTGGCTGCCCCGCCACCACTGCCCACAGGTCCGCCGCCGCCGCCTCCGCCAAAAGGTGGTCAGCCCACCGGCAGCAACATGAACAAACAGCAGCAGCAACAGCAGCAGCAGCAGCAAAAGAATTTCGGGGGAATACGTTTCAATTTGAATTTGAACCAAAAGCGTTTGGCCAATGCGCCCAATCCCCTGCAACAGCAGCAGCAGCTCCAGCAGCAACACAACCAGCAAATGCACCAACAGCAGCAGCAGCAGCAGCAGCAGCAACACCAGCAACAGGCTCTGCAAATGTACAACAATAATAACAACTTGAATAACAACAAAAAGAAGCGCAAGCGCAACAACAAGATGAACAAGAGCTATGAGCAAACAGCATATAGCAATCCATTTACCAATCAAACAACACCCATAGCCCCCCCACCGCCTATCATAAGCGCCGCCGATGTAGGCGTGCCGGTCACGCCCGACTTGAGCAAGCCGCCGCCGCCACTGCCGTTGTCCATTGTTGCGCCCACAGAGCCACCCCAGCCACATCCTCCCCAGCAGCAGCCACATCAAGCGGTGACTCCCCAAGCCCCAGCTGCATCTGCATCCGGATCCACTTTCAAGCGTCCCAGCACCTTGCAAATGGCCACCAACGACTCGTGGCCCGATTCCCTCAATCAGTATGTGGCCCGTTGCTACTCCAAGTGCAACACGGATCTCGACAAGGATCAGATTGACATTTGTCTCAAGGGCAAGATTATAGCGGCCGCCAATCGAAATGAACTGTGGACCCGGGACTGGGACAACGAGGTGATGCCGACGGTGCACAGCGAGCGGGATGGCATCGATGTGGTGCTTAGCAATGTCGCGCCAACACAACCGCAGCGCAGCAACTACTTGCAAAAGAAGATGGAACAGCAGGAAAGGGACCGGGATCATCGTGAGCAGCAGCAGGAGAAGGTATCGCCGACGGGCAGCAAGGGCTCCTCGGGTATTGTGAATGCGTTCAAGCAGAAGAGCGGAAATCAATTCAACAAAAGTACAACCAGCTACGGTTCCCACAATCGTCACTCGTCGTCGTCCAGGTACTCCAGGAGTCGTTCGCGGTAAGTTACCCTCTTTCTCGGTGAAAAACTGGATTTGATAGCTAAACCTGTTGTTCTTTCTTTCAAGGTCGCCGGCATCATCGTTGAGTTCCTCGAAATACTCATCTAAGAAGCCGCGATACTCGCGTTCGCGGTCTCGTTCGCGTTCCCGCTCCCCACGCTCCCGCTCTCGGTCGCGTTCCCGCAGCAGCGATGCCAGCAGTCCTCCGGCGCGTAAGGTTATCCGCAAATCGGTCTCAAACGATTCATTGAATTTCATACCATTGACCGCCAACCTTTCGCGAAAGCAGCAAAAAATGCTGATGAAGAAGGGGAAGCGGGCTGCCGCCGCCGCAGCAGCCGCGGCCGCCGGTGGTCAGGCGAAAAAGAAGACACCACACTTTTACTCAAACTCCGTGGGCGGAGCCGTTGATGATGACACAGCGCGCTTGCAACAGCGGGCGGCACGTTTCTCACAGCAGGGCTCCGGCTCGGCAAAGAAATCTGTCGTCGCGATTGCAAGCTCACCGTTTGGTCTCACCACGGCCAAGAATAAAAAGAAGATGATGCAGCAGCAGCAACAGCAGCAGCAGCACCATCGCTCTGCCTTCTACGAGGACACCACAGGCAACTTAGATCTTCTCGATTTGCATATTGTAGGTACTTGTAGGGAATTAGAAAAGTCTTTCCTGCGCCTGACCAAGGCGCCGTCGCCTTCGGAGGTGCGGCCAGTCGAGGTACTCACCCATTCGTTGGCCAACGTGAAGAGCAAATGGCGTGTCAATCACGATTATCACTATGCGTGTGATCAGCTCAAGTCCATCAGGCAGGATTTGACTGTAAGTCTAAACAATATCTTAACAAAAAAAGGATGAATGCTAACGTTTTATTATTGTTCCTTAGGTCCAAGGTATTCGCGATCAATTTACAGTGGAAGTATACGAGACGCATGCCCGCATTGCCATGGAGAAGGGTGACCACGAGGAGTTCAACCAATGCCAGACGCAACTTAAGATGCTCTACGCTGAACTCGGAGGCCAAAGTGCAAATTCCTTGGAGTTTACCGCCTATCGCATACTGTACTACATATTCACAAAGAATACCTTGGGTAAGTTGACTCATTCTTTGCTGCCATTTCCAAATAAAAAACTAACCAAACCCTTTTTCGACTTGGCAGATATTACAACTGTCCTGCGTTCGATTACGGCTGATCAGCGCGTGACCCCAGTCATTGCCCATGCCTTAGAGTTCCGTTCGGCCTGGTCGTTGGGCAACTACTGTAAACTGTTTTCTCTGTACAAGTCGGCGCCGCTCATGTCGGGCCATATGATTGAGTGGTTCCTCGAGAGGGAGCGCAAGTCTGCTCTTCGAGTCTTGATTAAATCGTAAGTTAAATCCTTATTTGTCGATGGTAATTTTTGTTAATAATCAATTATCTCTTACAGCTATCGTCCCAACATTAGCGTTGATTATATTGCCAATATCCTGGCTTTTGATAGTTCAGAAAAGTGCAAAGAGTGGCTCGACACCTTCAGTTTGCCTTATGTCGCCAATGGCGCACAAGTCGATTGTAAAAATGCCGCTGCCATTGCCATTTGATTTGTGACTTTCACACTAAGCAGATTAGCTGCAAAAATTTTGATTTTATACCTCACATTGTTAGATATCTTTATGGCGGAAACCCGTGGCCCCCTTTTTAACCGAATCGTGTATATACTCCTTTAGATTATTTTAGTGGTCGCGATTTCTTTGCGTTAGTTACTTAGGAAGCGATTATTTGCCCACTTTTAAGCCGTCGATTCCCCCTCTCCCCTATGAATTATTCGCTACTACAGGACCTGTCGTCGGTGCTTCGTAAGGATTAGCATGCTCCACAAAAGGAAAACACGGAAAAAAACTACATTTACATCAATTTTAATCATGTCAACTGCTGGATTAATCACAAGGATCAATTGAAATATGGAAAACGTATACTAAAATATCAGTTAGGAAGCTATTTAAAAGGATAAAAGGATACTAACAACAGCTGCTAGCATTGTGGATAAAGGAATCTTCAATAATATCTGTTCTACATTGCATTGGCGCAGTTCCAGAAATTCTACAATCTTATACAGGCTTCAAGTTGGATTGACTGATGCGGAACACTTTCGTCTGTTACTTCTTTAGGAATTCGGCAGCCCAACATTTATATATAATCTATTAATCAAACAAAATCCTATATCTACATATAGGAGATGCCTGCAAGACACCAAAAATACTCGTTTAAATTCAACCAAAAAAACTTAACCTGCAACCGGAAACACCCTCAATGAACCCCCAAGTCCAGACCCAAAGTGAAATCGCAACAACAAGACCCTCAATAACAAGAACTCCACTAAACTGAAAACACAACTCACAAAACTAACATAAAATAATAGACAACCTATATAGACGAACATTAAGTCAGATGCCAACGCGAAACTTCAAGAGCCCAAGTGTTGTGTGTGTGCTGTGTTTCGCTGTGTGGTTATTGCTCAACTCATTATATATACACCCCCCTTCATCCATTTCATTTTTAAACTAGTTGTAAGATTTAGGCTTAATGTTTGTTGTCTTATTTAAATTATTTGCAAAAAAGATTATACTAATGTTCTGTCTCTCTATTGTATACCTGTATATAAACTATATACAAACATCACTTCCACAACAATCAACAATCAACAACCAACTACAACTGCGACTACAACAACAACTTCAACAAGAACGAGCCAGCAACAACCATCCAGAGCCGCTTTATAACCATCTTTGGAAGATCAACCCGAGGGATAAACAACCATCCAACCAAACAGCCAAAAGGGAAGCCGAGAAATCATCAGACTTGTGTGCGACATTTGTAAGCTCTTCCAATTTTAATTCGTCACTAAATAAGCAACAAGCTGTATACAAAATTTAAGTCATCCGGATTTAACATTAGCAATTGGCGCTAACGTCCTGAATTCTCTATTATTTATTTCTCTAGAGAATAGAGAGGAAGAGAAAGAGAGGAAGTTTGACCAGAAACTAAACTCTTTTTTTTTTATTATGTATATTTAGAGGTTAGGAGGTATCTTCCTAGGCTAAGTTTAATTGTTAAAATTATTTTTAGTTTTCTTGAATGTTGGAACAAAGTAATGGAAAAGAATTCAAGTCTTTAAAAGCAAATCCATCTTGCAAGTATATCCTGCGAGAGCCCATTAGCATGAGAAGCGAGACCGCACCCAACTATCCCGCTTTAAAAACATAAATAAATAAATACATAAACAAAAGGAAATCAACTGGTGTTTAATTTGGTCTCTCGGCGGAATTTCACTTTCAGCAGGAGGCCGTCCTTGCTCCAGAAAGAGCTTTAGCCAGGACACGAGCCAGTTGGAGCTTGTTGGTGAGCTCGGGACCGAGCTTTTCAACAACGCCTAGCGGATGCTGGACCGAGGTTCAGCCGCTATTTAAGGATGCTGCGTTGCGGCCTTAGCTCCAGTCAACGCGCGGCGTTCGAGTTCCATGGATCGCGCTTAAAAACCAGAAATTGAACGGACCAAACCAAGAATATCAATAGAAGCTAGAAAATCAAAAGAATCTTTAAACCATTTGTGAGTGAAGTGGATTTAACGAAAGTTGTATGTGGAAGTATAACTATATTAAGGTGTTTGTGTGGAAAACCAAAAATTGATTTTCATAAATTTATGAATTATATAAATTAGCAAATTGAGCACAGAAAGGTAAAGAGGAGTACTTGACTTTAATTAAACGAATTAAATTTTTTGTATTCTATTAAATCAATCTTTAAACAAATATGTATAATTTTATAAATTTGAAAATTAGGAATTTAGTGTCGAAAAAATAAATCATATTTATTACCAGGAAAGGAATTTACCAAACGTAGAAAAACAATAAAGCTTAAAAAAATTTTTTTTTTTTAAATAATGAGATTTATTTAAGATATTAGCTAAAAAACACATTTTAATCTTACAGATGAATTTTTTAAAAAAGATTTGAAAATGTAAGAATATTTTTAAAAAGTTGTTTTTCAAGGCTATCAAAATGAAATAATTTGTATTTTTTTAAACACTCTAGAATTAGGATTTATTTACTATTTTGTTAAAGATTAAATTGGCTGAGCTAAAATTATTTTATTAAAATGAGACTTTTCTGGTTCGAAAATAGAACAAAAAATCAAAAGAAATAGCTGAAATAAAAAAGAATGCTTTAGAACTGATGATTAAAATTGTTAAAGAACTCAATCCATTAAACTCACAAAAATCATGTATTTTTCAGTTTTATATAATAAACCAGCTTTAAAATGTTAAAAATGATTTCCGTTTTAATATATTCAGTTGGGGAAAACTGAGTAAAGCATTGAAAAAAACCATAATATACAATTTTTTTTGTGTTAATCAAGTGGCAAAAGCGAAACCATTCCACATGAATTTTATTTCAAATCTGAATTAAATTGACGATTAAAATCTGCTAAATGAAACGAAAATATAACGCGATTAATAAAAATGGAAGAATCAAAGAAAATTAATCATTTGGAAATGTGGAAATACGCTTCCTTTCAAATAAATCATCAGAAACATTTTTTTACTGAAGAATAATTAGATTACAAATTGAAAACTTGAACTCAAAGTGATTCATATTAGTTCCTTATCAAATAAAGGAAATAAATAGATAAAAAAAAGGCATCAGTCAAATCATTTGATTAATTTTCATAAACATCCCAGCTATGATCTATTTGTGACTTTCAATAAAAACGATTTAACGATAAACTGAAAAAACCCCATGAATTATTGAGTAATTAACGTGCCACAATAATAAGTCAAGTCCTAATCCCAGTCGAGATTTGATTAATGTCCCAGAGACTCCCCAAAGAAGTTAACTTGCAATTAAATAAATCACTTGAGTGCTTACTCAAAATTTCAAATAATGCATGGAAATTAATCTTTAATAAAAACCCTCAAAGACCAAAAAACTCCGAAACTCGATACAACCATTAAGTAATTAAGGGTCGCCAAAGATCTGGCAATCAACTCTTTAGCAGGAAAAGCTTGAAAATACTTTCCATAACACAATTTGTGCGACATAAATTGAAAAACAATTAGCAGTAAAAAATAACATCAAAATTGACTCCCGTCGAGGAGAAACTTTTCCCTAGGCAGGGACGGCAGAAGGATGCCAACTTCCGGTGGCGCTGTCGCATCTGCCGATGTCAAACGGTTGACAAGTCGTCGTCCCATCTTTCCGGTCCGCCTCCCTAGGCCAGGCCACGCTACGCCAGTTTTCTCTCCATTTTGTTATTAGAAAAATTATAATGTTGCTGACGTTTGCTCCTTGCCATTTGTGTAATGCAGTAAGCCATTGAAAGTCAACGGGCCGCATTTGAAGGACCTCTCGAACTACTTACCTAATGTTTGGCTTGAAATGGATCAGCCTATTACAGAGGTGCCTCAGAACATTAATAAATGCAGCAGGCTCTCCTTTGATGAACTTATTCATTATTCAGGGACTTTCTTCCCCCCTCACATGGCGTAAGACAATTTTCCAGCAACAAACCTTTCAATTGAACTTCAATCTTGCCCCAACACACACACATTAAAACATATATGTATATTTTGCAACGTTTGGTATGTTTTCAAATAACAATAAATAAATATTCAATATTGACTATCAAAATGTGAACCGCAGCTGAGGCTGACATTACAAAGGACGTCAGGAATATAAATTTGGCAACATTATGTGTGAATATTTTATACACTTACGCACTTGCTTAAGGATGAGCACACTTGATGTTCCCAAAAGCAATCCTTTTCAAAGGCATAAAATCCTTCGCAGGGCTATCCCTTTCATATGGAAATCCAAAGCCGGTTAGTCAGCATTTGAGGGGGAATAAAACTTGTTTACCTTTTTTTGTAAAGCATAAGCAAAGGGATAGCCACTGGATTTTCTTCACTTTTTTTTACGAGTATATCTTCAAAAATGACGTGTTATTTACCGAGAGGCGGATCCGCCTTTCATTTCATAAATGTATCGTAGCTGACTCGGGGATATTTCACCATTTTGGCATTAGCATAAAATAAATTTTGACCGACGAGTACAAGTTACTTAAGGCAGGGATCAATTTATGGAAGCTCAGCAGGATATCAGAAATGTAAGTCCAAAGAAATCCTGTGCAAAATTTCTGTGTTAACATGAAAAGTTAAGAAATGTTGAGCCATTTGAGTTTATTAAATTTTTTCATAGAAAACCGTGACAGCTATTGAAATAAGTATATTTATTTGGAATGCTTGTAAGCTGACATTTCTATTATATTCTTTAAAAAGTGTTTAGTTATGTTAATTTAACGAAATTAAAAAGGAAATAAATTATTTTAACAAATGATATTTAAATGATTGTGACATAAAAATGCTATTAAATCCACAAAAGAATTCCCATTTGTGCCGTAAAACCTACTTAAACTTAACAAAAACGTTTATTCAAGTGAAACCAATAAAAATCAGTATCTCTAAGGTTAAAAAAAGTTTTTTTTTAGGCTTAATTAATCGCAAAGATAATAACCATTTTATATTCCAAACCATTATTCAAAAAACGCCAAAAAGTTAGTAAAATTAGTTGATTTGCCACTTAGGAAAATGGCTTTAATTATGGCCTTTACGTTAGCATTATTGTCTTGGGAAAAGGGAGCTGCTCCTGGAGAGCCTGCCAAATCCTACTCTCATTCTGGTCATGCTTTGTACTTGACCACAACTAGTCTAGGACCCGCCTCCTTGGTACCTGCGTGGGCTGTGCGGGGGAAACCACATTCGCATTTTCCCCGCCCGTGTTGTGTCTCCCATTTAAATGGTTTTTCTTAACAGATTTGCTGGTTTTCAGTTTCCATTTTTTTTTCATTCTTTTTTACTGTTTTGCATTGTGCTTGGCAGAGCACTTGCCTTCGCTTTTTTTTTCACTGTTTGCCTTTGTCTTCCAATTGTACGATTTCCTTTCGGTTTTCCTCTCTTTTTTTTCACGCCGCTCTGTGTTGTCATTTGAGATAATACGAAAAGCATTCAGCGACGACTGCCGTTGTTACGGTTTTGCTTTTGATTTTGTTCAAGGGTTTATTTTAAAGCAATTGATTGGATTTAAAACGGGGCGATGAGGAGTTCCGCCGCAGCTGAAGTGTTGAGAGCGGCGCGGGAAAGCTGAGATTTTCTCCTTGTTGCCGGGGTGAAGGATGTGATTGAATTGGGTTGCCGCCAGAGGATCAGCTTTTTTTTTGCATTAAATCCTGGCCAGGGGCTCAATGTGAAGTTCGATGTGTGAGTCTTTTATGTTTTCCCCCTTTTACTTTGTCGCTTTATAAATAAGATAAATATTTATGGCATATTTTTTTTGGGGAATCAAAGCTGGAATTTTCCTTACAAATAATTTTTAGGCTTTGAACAAATTTAAACATTTAATAAATTTTAAATTGACAAATAGGAAAATATAGGACTTAGAACATATGTTACTTATTTCATCAAATTAAATATTATACCACTAAACTAAACAAAAAATAGGAAAGTTTCCTTTCTTTTAAAAATTCTTGAATTTTATTAAAAATGTGCAACACTGCGTATGAGTAATAATTTTATGACTGTTAGCTTTAAACTATAATTAAAGTGTTTGATCTTAAAGTAAAGTAAATAAAAGTTTTTTTTTAATATAAAACTACCTATTTTCGTATATGTTTTATTTCTGTGTTCCAAAATTTCCCTTTAAAGGTGCCTCGTTGCGTATAAGTAATAAGCTTATTAGCAATTTAAGCCTTTTGCTGGTTTACAAAGCGAGAAAGAAACCCACCTTTTCCAATAGCTTTTCTTAAATTGATTTTAAACAATTTCCCTAAAACATCCTTCTGGCATCGTCTTGAGGATTATTGCTCTATCCCATTTAAATAGCACTCAGCTCATTAGATTTCAAATCAACTGGGACTCTGACAAACAACAAATCGCCGCAACTATAACTCAGAGGCACCGCCACCACTGTCTCTGTGATACTCCGGGGAAGTTGCCAGCAGTTTTATGTATATATATATATATATATATTTGCCTCTAAGGCTGATTAAGCCGGGAAAGGCGAAGGAAAGCATGCGGAAATGAAAGGCAGACCCAGGAAGATCCGGAGCCCGCCACTGGCAGAATGTACATTTGTAGCAATTAAAAGCATCTTTATGGCAATTTGCCGCTGCAAAACCGCAAAACCAGACCAGACTTACGGTGCGGGGAGCTCCGCCAGGCTCGCAATAAATTTTCTTAATCAAAAAGTGACGAAGTCCTTACCGCTCTATGAAAATTCAATTAGTTTACCTTTAATTTGGCGGTCGGATGAGAGCTATTTATACACTCCGCTTAACCCAGAGAGCAGGCAGCGGCTGATTACAGCTGGAAAAGTTGCAGACAACATCTGGTGAACCCTTTCTTTCGGAAGGGCTTAATCATTCATTCTGCAGCCAATTTTCACGCTTTTTTCCGGGCACCAGATGCGGCTGCTTCCTTTTTTTCTTTTTGTTTCTTAGGAAAAACCATTCGCTCTCGCCACTCGTTCATTTGTTAGGCATCAGTGAGTTGGCCTTTCTAGACGCTGGAAAAAATGTGGTAATTTTAAAGAAATGTTGGTCGCTTATTCGTGGGAATATATTATTTTTTGTTAGACTTAATTAAACTCATTACAAGAGTACTTTTAAAGCTTAGGTTTGTGGAAATAACATGAAATAATAACATTTTAATCTAAGGTTAAGCATGAGTAAATAAATATTTACATTTCAAATATTTACTAATTTAAATGCTACAAATAGACTCAATCGTAATTCGAAACTGGCTAGCGAACTGATACCTTTGATTTAATTCGTATTGTGACTGCAGTTGACAGGGGACATCATCATCATCATCATGACCCGGGGATCCTGGCGAACCCTTCTATGTCCTGCCGCTCGATTCGAGTTCAATGAGCACTCTCGACGCACATTAAAATTCGAAATCAAATGCCGAATCATTCGAATTCATTCGCTTTGATGGCACACACAGAGAATGCCGAATGAAATGCTATCTCGCCTTCTAATTACAGCCTCATTGTTTGTTTGCTCTGGTTTTTGCTTTGTTTTCCCGTCTTGTTTGCTCAATGGCAAATCAAAATAATGACCGCAATTTCGGGTTTATTTTGTTTTAATATGGTTTAACTTGCCTGCGTGCTTTCATGCCTCTTCGCCTTGCCTAATCAATCAATCAATTAATTGCCCGACTGGCTCTGAGTGCATAAGTCTATTTTTGTAGCTAAAAGCCAGCTGAGTTGGTTGTCCTTTTATTGTTTTTCCTTTCTGTTGCGCTCTTAGGCATTTTGAGTGGATGCGAGGAGAAGCCAAGGAGCTGGGAAAATACAGGGAGCAAAGAAAAGCCTCCCAACCACAGATGATGTCTGATGACATTCGGTAATTGGAAGATTTCCAAGGCGGAGATAATGCTTAGACTAAAGGAAATATGTTTTATTATAGATAAATTATAGATATATTTCTCTTGATTTGTTTGTAGTTTATTATTATTATTTTAAGTAATTTTCTAAATATGAAACTCTACTCCTTAAACCAATTATTCTTGTCTAAAATCTATCCATTTGAAAAATATAATTTGTTATTTTCTCTGTCATACTTAAACGCTTAATCTCCGAAGAACACCTGTGAGTCAGAACAAAATACTTAAATCCAAAAGTACACAAAAACAAACTCCACTCAACTAGAGTAATTTGCTCGATTTAAAGTGCTCATAACACCTGTATATTATTTAAAGTTTGCCTTTATCTGTGCCAAGTAATACAAGTTTCTGCTCAAAACTTTTTCATCCACAGTGAACCAATTGAGCGTGTCCCCCGAAAAAAAGGAGAGAGGAAACCGCACAAAGTTTCTCCGAACAGAATTTAATCAAAAAACTTCGGTGGGCAGGAGATTGTCCAAGTGGTTTGTTCACCTGTTGGCTGTTGGCTTCTAAATAAACGAGGCAAGCAATCAGCCGAAGGGGAGACAAAGAGGACCAAGTGGTGGTCCCTGGACAAGATGTCGCAGCATTTCACATCGATATTGGAGAACCTGCGCTTTGTGACCATCAAAAGGACGCCAAATGCACAGCAGCAACAGCAGGCACAACTCCAACAGCAGCAACAACAACAGCAGCAGCAACTACAACAGCAGCAGCAGCAACAACTGCAACAGCAGCAGCAACTCAAGGCTGCACAGCAACAAAATAGCAGAAAAATCAAAGCTCAAGCCCCGACAGTGAATGGCAATGGACCCTTGATCGCCGGTGGCGACTCTTCGCCCTGCCATGAAGTGGACCATGCTGGAGGAGCTGCCTCCTCTGGTGCTGCTGCTGCTGGAAGCGCCTCGTCAAGTGGCGGCACGCCATTGAAGCACCACAAGAGAGCCAGCATCTCGGCGGCATCATCGCCGCCGATTCGCGAACGTCGTGGCACCAACACCAGCATCGTCGTCGAGCTCGACTCGAGTGGCCAGGCGGCAGGATGCACTGCCTCGGGCAGTGGCACGGCGTCGGGGAAAAGTTCGCGAGAACTTTCGCCCTCGCCCAAAAACCAACAGCAGCCCAGGAAAATGTCACAGGATTATCGGTCGCGTGCCGGCAGGTAAGCAACGCATTTATCAAGGATATAGCAGATACAATTGCGCTGGCAGAGGTGATAAATTGCTTGGGGGAGTGTGAAAGGATAACGAAAGCGACTAAAGACTTAGCAGATGTAGTTGCAGAAAGAAACATGACAAGGATTCTATGGTTAAGCAGGCTAGAATTTCTTTGTGGGGTATGAGTAAATCTTTTTTGTTACATAGAAAAAGATTGGTTTGGATTTTATTTTACATATTTATTTATTTAATTTCACGGTCGCCATGCCGACAAATAAATAAAAGAATACCAAAAGATAAATATATTAAAACAAAATGGAATAATATACAAATTCTTAAATAAATTTTAATATAAAAAAAGAGATTACTTGGCTGTAAAAACCACTTTAGGGACATGAATTCCATAAGCACTAAGCATTATTCAAGTCAAGTTCTAGCAGCTGAGTTATATCCAGACAGAGACACGGCTTAGGGACTCAGAGGCAACGTTCGTTTAAATAAATACTTTGAGACAAATTGCGCGAATAAAGTGCAAAGCTTCCCTGTCTTAGCGGTAACTTTTCACCTGCCACTTGCCACCCACTTTAGCCAGCATTTCTTCATCTTGCCTCCAAATTGCAGCTTTATGCACCTGGACGACGAGGGACGCAGCCTGCTGATGCGGAAGCCGATGCGACTGAAGAACATCGAGGGCAGGCCCGAGGTCTACGACACGCTGCACTGCAAGGGACGCGAGGTGAGTCACGAATCCTTGCCGAATCCTGGCTATAATTAGCCAGCTGCACGTGGCCAACAGGGAGAGCTAGCTAGCTAGCTGGCTGTGCGTGCACGAGCGAGGTTGCAATAAAAGGGCAGTAAAACAATTCACAGCATCCACCCAGACTTACTTCTGGCTAAGAGCAAAAAGTTTGAGTCCTCGGAATGCGTAGGGAGGAGCGCAAGGGAGCAAGGAGCAAGGAGCAAGGATCCGAGAAGCATTGCATACTTGTTGGAGTTATTTAATGCTCATGACGCTGTTAGCCGGCCATGTAATTGTTTGTGTGACTGCATGTGGGTCCCTTTTGTTTGTTTGTTTGTTTGCTGGTAATACCTAAGGTTTTGAAGGGAACTGAAGAGTATTGGTTTTTATAAAAGACTTTTTACTATTTAGATATAAAAAACTACAAATTAAAGATTGGTATTGTTAACAACTCATTTCTCTTAGTCCTTGGAATTTTATAAATTGATCATTAATCTCCACTTAAAATAAACCGAACCTTGTTTATTATAAGTCCTTACACTTCCTGAAAGATTTACAATATTCTAGCACTTTTTTCACTGCTAAATATTTTGTAAACAACAAAACTCTAGTTACTTTTAATATTAAGGTAAATATAAAAATTCAACTTAATAAGAGGCTATTTTACACATTTTTTTAATTCTCTTTTTTTATTCTTTACCTAAAAGTTTGAATTAAATTTTTTTTAACTTCTTGCCGGGTATTCTATAGTCGTTCCTTTCGATTATATCATTTCTACCAGTCCTTGCCTGCAATTGGAACGTTTTACAGCAGTTTCCTTATGCAAAAGTTGCCCCGAATGCGAGTGCGTGCCCAGGCTGTTTGTTGGATTAAATAAAAGGCCTGAACTGCTCTCATTCTTTTGCCAGCCGACAAAAGTTTTCTCATCGTAATAAAGTGGCTTGAAGTTGGAGTTTTTTTCAAGAGTTTTTTTCTGTAGAAATATACCATTTAAGGCATTCTTTTTTTGGGTCTTGGAAGAAACAGAGTTTAGAGTTGCGAAATAATTATTTGTTATTTGTTCTTAAATGTGTCATAATTTGTGGCTTATTTCTTATGGAAAATATAGTTGTAATTAATGTACTTCCCACATATCCTGCACTTAATAATCCCTTAAATATTTAATGTATATGAATGCTCAAATATGCGCCAGGCTCATTAAGCAAATGCATGCGGAGGCGGCTTTAGGCCGCAATCTGCATAATTTAATTGGCACACCTTTCGCGTAGAAGGCCAACTAAGTTGGCCAAAACTGACTCGGCAGTGCCGCTGGTGATTCGAACCTCATTAAGCCGACACTACTTGGGATGTGCAGGCTGCAAATTGCATAAGCGCCAGTCAGAAGTCAGAAGTCGCTTTAAAGTTGGACACCTAACCTCAATTAGTCCAGGAAGAGGTCCTGCCAGGAACACTCCCCAGACCCAGTTTCAGTCCCATTTCCCAGCTCTAGTTATAGTTACACTTACAGTTGCAGTTACAGTTTCTATGCTAATTAAGTCAGCATCAACGCCAACAACGGAAATGGCGCTACGAATCCTTTTTCACAATCAAATTTCATTTCCCCTTGGCCCCGTAAGCCCCCCTCTGTCCTCGGAGTCACTGCATTTTAATGTGCGCAAAATTATGCAATGCAAAAATATTATATTTGCGCCAGCATGCCATTTTATTTAAGTACTCGAACAACATGCAAATTGCTCCCTTGAACTCCTCCTCCGTCTCACTCAGGTAATTATAATAACGAAGCTTTGCTTAAACGATGGACTGCCGACTGGCGGCAATTTAAGTTTACATTGAGGACATTTAACACCCGGGATTTAGTGACTTAAGCATGTGGAGAGAGAGGGCTTCGCTTCGGTTAGCTGCTGGAGTTAATAAAACTTTACTACCGCCAAGTTGTTGCGAGGATTCAGCTTAATTCTCAATCCCTCAGCCTCAGCCTTGGCTTCACCACGAGCACCCTGAGCGGTGGCTTTAAGTATTTTACTATTTACTTGCCTTTGTGTTAATATCATGCTCTAGCCTCGACTTTGCCCAAAAACTTTGCTGGGCAAATATTTTCCTTGCATTTTTCATTACCGCAGACAGAGAGAGCATTTTCATTTAATTTGTGTGCACGCCAGTTGCCTTGCAATTGCAATTTCAATTTCGTTGCCGAAAAGGTGAGGCACAAGTGGCAAAACAAACTTAACTGCCACTGAATGCAGTTAATATTTGAATTCCTACAAGGGGCAAGGGGCAAGGGGCAAATGGCTGCTGCCTCGGGAGAGCATCTTGGAAAACTTGTGCCAATGGTTTTCAAGCGAAAAACAAATTGCCTGCAACATGGTTTTTTCAGGGAAGTGAATGGGAGTGGACTTGTCGTGGTAACATTTTAATATTTTTTTTATATTTTTAATATTTATTGTATTTTGCTTCGGACCTAGAGCTTCCCAAGAGCTGGCTAACAATTCCTTTTTTCTATATTTATTTTTAGTTATTGAATTTCCTGTAAATGTCTTAAAGTTCTCATAAAGGAAGCTTAGATTTCTACCATTTCTATACGAAGTAAGCCACTTAATGCCGAAGTTCAATGAAATTTATTTGTAGTTCAAGTGCATCTTCAGTTCGTTGTTGACGGAATAAAAAACACAGTGCTTCCCAGGAGCACTTTCTCTGTTCCCTGTTTCCCCCTTCAGCCTTTCATAATTCAGCTGCAAACACTGAATAAGGCGGAAAAAAAGAACAAATTTGGCGCGAAGTGGTGGTCCTTCGGGGGGAATGGAAGTGCAACGCCGCTGGTGGGGATGGAGTTTGGGGCGGCACGTGGCCGGAGGGAAACCAAACTTACACGCTGAAACTTTCAGAGCCTTGCCTCTCCTATATATATATACTTGTATATATATTTTTCGTATTTATTTGACGCTCTGCAGCTGCAACAATTTCCAGTTCCGGCGGCAGCAACAGCAGCAGCAGCTCCTCTCCTGTTTATATTTACATAAAACAATTTTGGACAACTTTGAGTGCTAACCAGTCGCGCGCTGGCAATTATTTGCATTCCCGCCCGAGAAAAAAAGAATACATTTTCTCAAAATGAAAACCCGCGTGCTCCTTCCGGATGGAAAATAATCATTATTTTTCCTCCGAGTCAGTAAATCTGGCTTATAATAACTCCTCCTTCTCCTTCTCCGCCTCCGCCTCCATTGAGTTGCTAAATAACAAATTCTTGTCATGTGTGCTGTCGTTGGGTATAAGTTGCTCTTGTTTTGGGGCCTTGTTCCTGACTCATGCCTCCTCGTGTTGCATAAATTTGTGCTGCGCAGTTGAGTGAAAATTGGCAAAGTTTATGCGGGCTGCATTCTGCATTCAGCCTTCTGCATTTTTGTTCTACGCACACAATGCAATGTGTGTGGCTTTAAGTTGCAACTGCAGTTTATTGTGGCTGCGGTTGACGAGCGGGAGAAGTGAGAAGCTTTGAAATTAATGTGACTTTCCGGAAAGTGAGACCTCTGGGTGCATTTGCAGTCTAATCCTCAGATTTTTCCTCTCTTTTGGCCTCAACTTGTGACTGGTATTGCTTTTGCAACTTTTAATGCCCTTACCACTTTTGCAGCCATTACCACTTTTATTACCTTAACGTGTGTGCCGGCTGCCAGGAAAGGTGCTGGTTAGTTTGTGTGAACCTTAACATTCTAACAACGTTTTTGATTTAGTTTTTGGATGGAGAATACCGTGTGGGTTTACTTGTTTGGCAGGCCATTAAATTAATTTCACAAAACTCAATTTGAAATGTAAAACTACATGAAACATTTTACAGATAGATGTTTACTACGGTTTGATTTAAAAAAAAAGGTTAAAACCTTGATTGATTGTTTGTTCATAAATGTAATATGGAATATTTATTTCAAATTTATGCAGAAATAAGCATTGTATGAATAATTGCAGAAATCATTTAAATTGAAATTGCAAGGATAAATAATATTTTTTTTTCAGAATTCTAAACAATTCAATTAAGACATTAAATTACAAATATGAGCGGTATATTTTTTAAAGCATAAGGATAATTCAGTAGCTTCTTTTGTTAGTAAATTATTTGATTAAGATATAAAAATATAAGAGTATGCTATGTTTTTTAAAAATATTTTTGCATACTAATTTGGTGTCTTTATTTATAAATATGTTATTTGATGAAGACATTAAAAGAAAATAATGTTTTTTATAAGTGATAAAGTTTTATAAATCATTCAATTGGGATATTAAAATACAAAGACAATATTTCTTCGAGATGTCTATAAATTGGCATTGAAAATTTCTTGGAACAAATATTTTAAAAATATTTTAAACCTATTTTATTTGTTTAGACAAACCTTTACCTAGTTATAATACAACGTCCCTTATTTAGATCTTACAACCGACAAGTCAATCGTTTTCTCTTTTAATCCACTTAATTTCTTGGCGCTCACTTCATCACCTAATCCTCTCCATGAGTTGACTTACTCCTTTTATCATCAACTCCTTCCCCGCCGCCCTGCTAAAGTGTCTCGTAAACTTCGCCAAGTTGCTGCTGATGCTGCGGCACACACTGCGTATGAGTGACATAATTGCAGCAAGCAACGCGGCATGAAATTTTTTAGTTAGACTGCGCGACACTTGAGCGGTTTTTATGCCGCACTTGGCTAAGCCAATTCAAGAGCTAAACTGCCTGGAAAAACAAACTAATTATGACCGCGGGTGTCTTGGCTGGATTGTAGGGCCTGTCGTCTTGCCTAGAGAGCAAGAGAGGGCGACGTTGAGTAAATTAAACCGTCGGGAAAATAAACCGAGACAGGTAAAGGAAAAGCTGAGGTGCGTCGAGAGGGAGTGCAAATGAAAATTACAACGACACGCATCATAAAAAAACACAAGGAACTGGCTGGCTTACGTTAGGGGGGAAAAGCGCTCACAGGAAAAGCCGAGGAGGACAGGCGGCAGTGGGAGGCAGCATCCGCAATTGACAGTGAAATGCTTTTTAAACGTTTTCTCTTGGAACAGGGGAGCTCTGCTGATTCGAGGACTTTTTGCTGTTGCCTCTGTTTTTCCTCTTCATTTTCCTGGCTTCTTTTTTTTTTTTTTGTTATATTAATTTCATTTTCATCTGGCTGGCATTGTTGCTCTCTATCTGTCGCTCTATCTGCTAACTTCTCGTTTTCCTTGGGTAGCCCTGCGGGGGAATTGCCAATAAAAATTTAATTACCTAAATGAGCAATTATATTTCTTTAATTAAAGCTGTCAAAAAACACGGCTGTTTTCATTGTCAACTTGATGACTTATTATTTGTTCATCCGCAGATCCTTTCCTGCTCGAAGGCCACCTGCACGAGTAGCATCATGAACATTGGCAATGCGGCGGTGGAGGCACGCAAAACGGACCTGATCCTGGAGCATGCCAAGGACTTTCTGGAGCAGTACTTTACCTCGATAAAACGGTGAGTGTGGGGAGTAATTAAATTTAAATAGAATTTAAGAGGGAATAGCTTTAATGAAAGCCATCATAAGAATTATTTTTCAAAGCGTGTTTTATCAACAGGTTTTTTAAAATGGTTTTGGTTTTTCTGCATAAATAATTAATCATGTTGAAAATGACATTTGTTATCCTTTATCTCGGTTGCAGTACATCATCCACCGCCCACGAAACACGTTGGAAGCAGGTGCGCCAGAGCATCGAGACCACGGGCCATTATCAGCTCACCGAAACCGAGCTGATTTACGGAGCCAAACTGGCCTGGCGCAATTCTTCACGTTGCATTGGTCGGATACAGTGGTCCAAGCTGCAGGTGGGTCCTATAAAATAACACAAAATATTCCTAAATTCAAGAATATATGATAATAATCTTGAAGAAAACCAAGCTACATACAACATCGATTTATCAGGCTCTCTCTTAACCGAGTTCATGACCTCTTAGCTCCCAGCTCTCAGCAGCCTTCATCATCTACCACAAAATATGATAACAATTCATCAGGGCATATTTAGGCTTAAATGTGTGCAATTCAACGAAATAGTCAAGCAAATTTGTCAGAGCACAAATCACAAAGATATATGTATATAATATGTGTGCTTATGTCTCTGCCACATTATTCTGGATTTATGCCTTCTTCTTCCAAAACAAATGTCGGAGGCGCGACAACAAGTCAGAGCAGAAAGGGAATCATATAGTAGACAAAAAACAAAGAGCAAAGCAGACATTTGAAATGCAAATCCTCGTAAATTTTAATTTAGCCAAAAAAATATATATTCCTCCTCCTAGGGGGTAGTATATACACAAATACAAATTATAATGATGATCAGCAGAGTATAGTTGGCTGTGTGTGCGCCTGGCAATGTGTGAACAGATTTGCATTTCCATCTGAATGACTTGCGTGTCTGTGTTCGGGGAAACTGAGGAAACTGAGAACTTCTTGGAGGGAAAAAGGAAGGAAAAGCAGGGAGATTTTTTAGGAGACAAGTAGGGAAAGGTGACACTAAAGTCACCTTCAATGTGTGTGCAAAGCAAATTATATATGAAGAAGTATGAAGAAACAAATATTTGCTTTCATGCTGCCATGTTTTGCTTGAATTTTTGAGAAATTCAATAAAAACAAGAAAGGAAGCTAACTTCGGCACGCCGAAGTTCGTATACCCTTGCAGATTCCCAATATAATATAATATGAACTACTTTCATATACATACAATTTTTACAGTTTTACATTTTTTTTACGTTTTTTCACATTTTTACATGTAAAATGTAATTTTTCTCCACGTTTACCGATCGTTTGTATGGCAGCTATATGATATAGTAGTCCGATTCTTATGAAATTTACAACAAAATTCTGAAAAAATATGAAATACTTGTATCTAAAAGTAAAAGAAATTATGTTGAAAACTGACAGAGCTATAATTTTTTTTCTGAAAAGTTCACGACCGTTCCTATGGCAGCTATATGATATAGTAGTCCGATTTTTATAAAATTAAATCCGAAAATCTAGAATAATATATATAGCTCATAACCGAGAGTTGATCAAGATATGTTAAAAAACAGTCAAGTTATAATTTTTTTTCAACAAATTTAAGGAACGGTTGTATGGCAGCTATATGATATAGTTGACCGATCCGGCTCGTTCCGACTTATGTACGAGTGAGAGTATATAGAAGACTATCTACAAAGTTTCATTCAGATAGCTTTAAAACTGA